>JAPYYV010011121.1:0-10953 GCA_030522625.1 Copidosoma aretas | reverse complement strand
CTGTACTCAACTTTTTGCATTATGCTAAATTTTTTTTTTTTTTTTTTTTTTTTTTTTTTTGTTTTTTTTTTTTTTTTATTTTTTGTTTTTTTTTTACTTGTGTTTTTTCTTTTTTTTTTCTTGCTTTTTTTTTTTTTTTTATATTTATTCTATTTATTTATTCGCCTACCTGCGCTTGCTGCTTGCCAATATTCCAATTATTTATATTTATGAGATAAATTTTTTAAGTAATTATCATATGGATATATAAAATTTTTTATAATAATATTCAAGTTTTCTTTTATTTATTAAAGAAGCATACGATTGCTTTATTCTTCAATTTAAAAAATGATTATTGAAATATATTTTAACTTTTTTTTATTCATGAATATATTAATTTTTTTTTTAATGCTGTTTTAAATATATCGTTTAAAAAAACTTTTAATTTAAAAAAAAAAAGAACAGTTAAAGAAACGATTGCTTGGGCTAGGACTTAAGACAGTTACACAGACGTGATGGATTGTGATTTTAGATAACAAATAATCAACCTTAACTTAGCACATACTAACGAGTGCATTTATATATATAATAAATATACTTTTTTTTGGGTTAACTCACTAGCTCTTTTTAAAAATTACTATTACTTTAAATTCTAATAGAACAACTACAAAAGCTATAACAAACATATTAAAAATAATTGGTCTTTTGAATAAATTTCATAATATCTATAGTGCATTAGATTTTCTATATACTTATATTAGTACAATAATTCCGTCGATTGAATGCAATTAAGCTCTTTACATTTCTCGAGCACTATTTACACATTTTATGCAATAAACACCAATCTATATATTTGAAAAGCTTTCATAATTTCTATTAACTGTATGATTTTTTTTCAACTAAAGAGACTTCCTACTGTTTAGAATATTTTCACTGCGTAAATTGTAGTGTTCGGTTATTATAAACAAAATTTTCTACTCGATGTATTGTAAAATTTGTAAATGAAATTTGAATGATTTAATACATACTAAAAATTTGTTACATTAAAGTTATTTATTTTTTTTTACAGACACTCTTTCATAATTTAATTTTTTTTTATAATACTTATATTTAATGTAATTTTAATTAAAAACTAATGTATTGAACAGTATAACATTAAACTTTAGATGAATCTCATTTTTCCAAAGGGTATTAGTAATAGGGAATTTTTTTTGTATGACTAAAGAATATTTAAAAAATTTAAATAGCATAATTAGTATTTGTTAAGAAACGAGGTCTTCTTGATTATTATTGAAAATCTTAATGTAAACATTTTAAACAAAATGCATCACAAGCCCCTTATTTACCAATAACTTATAGTAGCGTTTATGCTGTGCTAAAAACAAATACTCGTAATAAGATAAAACTTTATACATCATGTTTTTCTTGTAAAATTATTTTTGCAGCTTATTTTATAACCTCCTATCATCATTGATATCTTTTTAATATGAAATACAAACAAACACTTTTTTACATAACCATTGCTTTCCGTGCACATGCCCCTTATAGTATACTCTATCTTACTCTAATATTACGCATGATGGTTATTCTGTTAGTAAAGATGAATATCATAGATATACCCAATTATGTTGAAACAAACTAATTATCGACCAATCAGCCCAGTAACATGTGCTGTATTTGATTACTCATTATAACTAAGGACTGCGTACGACTAAAAAGATAGGTATTTTCTTCTGATCAGCTGTCTATACTTAGTGTCATGGCTTATATATAAAACAATGTGTTCTAGTACATTGAAATCAACTAATCACCAGCTTACACAGCAATATTTAACCAATATGTCCGTGTACGATTTCGACTTGACCAGCAATATGGAAGAGTTTTTTAAGCTGCCCTAATTTTTTTAATAACATTCGAGAAATTCCGCGGTCAGCTTTAATTTCTCTCATTTGCTTGTTTCGAAAAGCATAAAATACAGTTGGTTTTTAGGTTTGCTGTTGTCAATTCTTAAAAAGAAAATAAAACTAAGATTTTTTTTTTCTATATATATTTGGTATGCTATTATACTCTCGTTATCCTTTAATTTTATTTTATTCTTTATAACGCAAGCGAAAGTGTATATAAACACGGATTTAACTAAGTATAAACTGTATTGTTTTCTTTGTTAATTTTATTAGTTCCCTTCTTCATGTACATATTACTATTTATAATTGTGGTAAAGGTTACTTAAGTGCAGAACACTTGAAAAGACATCTGAAATTATGTAATGAAAATAAAAAAAGATAATAATATATTATTTGATAGGGATTTTACTAATTTATTTACATCAATTTTTTGATGACTTACCTTTGTTTTCAGTTAATTCTAATTACAAGATGTATAACATAAATTTTCATAATTATAGGGGTGTAATTGGTTTTTCATATAGGTATTTCTATACTTATATGATAGAAATAGTGTTGTCAAAATTTATAACAAAAGAAAAAACATGTTTGGGGAGGGAGCTGGGGGAACGCTAGGTCGGATTCTAGTGGTGAGCAGAGAGGAATCTGCGGAGGAGCGGGGGGGTGCTAGGGCAAAGTATTCGAGGTCATACTTCAGGGTAAAAAGAAACAAATTCTACCTTATTTTGGGTGGATACTGAGAGGAAGCAGGGGAGAGCTAGTTCTCACCCTAAAACTATACGACTATATAATAAAAAAAGATGTATAATATATATATACATATATATATATATATATATGGTACTGAAACTATTGACTTCAGCGGAAAATATCAGGGTAAAAAAAACTACTTTTATAAAAGGTTTTTTTAAATCAGTTAACCAAATTTTTTTGGAGAAAAGAATCTAATCCTGATGCAAAATACTATATATAGTGAGTTTGTGTGTTTAACTGACGAAATTTGTTAATGGTTAAATATAAGAAGTGTTACATAAGAACTAATGTTAAGATGTACATGCTCAACATTTTCTTATGATATTAGATTGCTGACCTCACAGCTCCTGGTAATAAATGATGAGAAGCGTTTTAAAGTATACATCAGATTTTTTTTAGGCTTGGTAAATTATTTATTTAAAGTAGCGAAAGTAAGGCTACGTTTAACAATATCTGAAAGTATCTAACAAAAAAGTGGATGAAACGAACAATTTTTTATTAATAAATTGAAAGAAATTGCCAAGTGCATCAAATATACGTAAGAAATAGTAAATTGGCTCTATAGTCAGATAGATTTCCGATTAAAATTGAATATTTATGTAGAAAGAAAATAGAAAAAGATTAGCAACATTATTGTGCGAGCAAGTAAAATTTGATCCCTAATTGTTAATTGAAATTCGTATAAATGAAATAACTTACTTTAATTCTTAATTAAACTACAATCAAATAAAAATTAAATTGTATTATTCAGAGCCCTGGCCCTACCATAATACGAAACTATCGTAATCAACCACCTTGTACGATCTGTCATAACACTGATCCACCAAAAAGTGAGGAAAGCCACTGTGAAATCACTGCAGCGTGATATATTGATCCCTAGATCTAGATTATGTACTGAAGCCATTACATCATATGGACGAGACGGCAAGAGTTCGAGAGTGAATTTCTTGGGTAAAAGCAATATTTTAAATGATTTCTATGTATTTTTTGATGGTAAACAAGAATATAACTCCGCGGTAAGCAACAGCCATAACCTTTTTTGTTAATCAAAAATTGTAAAAAAAATGACTTTTTTTTACATTTTTCTTAATATCTCTATTTCTTCGCTTTATTTACTGTACCTGTTTGTAGAATTTTTTATTTCTTGATTAATTACCAAAATTTTAAGGCCTAGTAGATGTCGCTAAGTGTTATTGTTTATCTGCAAATAACCATCAAAGTGGCAAAAGTACTGTTTTCTTTGACATCAAATGTATAACGAAGAACTGCACCTAGATATCAGAAATTCTATGAAATTGTTGCTTATAATAGTATTAATAGCTGCACAAAATTTTAACAAGATTGGTTCCAAACTTTTCGAGTAATAAATAATTTAATTTTTTTGTCCTTGATCGCAAAGTGCGCCATTTTTTTTCTAAAATAGCTACGCTAACCAACCTTAACCAGAAAATTTAAAAAACCATTCCAGATTCATATTCGGTTAAAATTTTTGAAAAACATTCTTTTTGATCGATTTTATAACGATTTCTTTGGCTATACTAGTATTAAATATTTTAATATTTACTTTAAGATTCTTTGCACTTTCATAACTGTAAACTGCTTTAAAAAATACACATTTAAAAAAAAAAGTTGTTCTACGACCTTCTGGAGCCGAAATAACTTTTTTGATTTTGATTTCTGTATCTTTGTTTATTGATCTTTTGGGCTGACACTTGCACACATTGAAATTCAATACTTATACTTTCATTAAAAAAATATGTACGTTCAGTTAACGGCCGGTAAATACCTAAACGACGGCGGCGAAGTAGAAAACGAACTCACCGATTCAAATTGTCCGTGCTCGTAAAAACATCGTTTTCACGGCTTCCAATACTCGTGCAAAATTCCTTTTGTACTTCATTTGGGGTAGCTTGACGAAATTTAACGAATTTTATTCTTGTTTTACCAATGATAAAAATTTGGGATTTTCAATCTTTGTTTTTGGAAGCAGTTTACAGTTATAAAAGTGCTGAGTAAAAATTAAAATGATATTCGCTCCGAGAATGACCGCAGCGCCCTCCGCTCGTGGTCAAAGCTGGCATTCTGAAGGTACGCGAGGGTATCTTTCAACACACACATGAGAGAGAAACAAGTTTTTATAAAAAAGGATCATACTGTTAATGAAAATGATCTAAAAACAACTAAATTAGATGATTTCAACGTTATTATACTATTTTGAACAGTTGGTATGCATCGAATAGCATATAAAAACTATGTACTACTTTCCAATTCAGAGGTTATAACAGAGTATAAACTTTTGAACTCACTACCACACATGTACGTCTGCTACGTATACAAGGTTTCACATCTGTGTCACACGTGCAGAGCAGACAAGGTTACTGTTTCGGCATTAAGATTCCCTTTAAATTAATGATTACTGACAAAGTCTTAACATTACTTTGATTTGTATGTTAAGCCGGTTTGTCTTATATGGTTGGGGACTAATGTCTTCTCAATATAACTTCGATTTATCAAGATATTCCATACAAACATGTTCTTCCACTCGATTTGGTGCAGAGGCGTACCTTTAGATCGCGCATTTTCGCCACCATGGACGCTGGTGTAGATTCTCCTATCCCCTCCAACTTCATTCTCGGAGCGAATAGAGTTTTATACAGGTGTCCCAAACTAGTATAGCTAAAGAAATCGTTATAAAATCAATCTAAATAAAAATTTTTCAAAAATTTTAATGGAATATAAAACTTGAAGGGTTTTTTGAATTTTCTGGTTTGGTTTGGTTAGTGTAGCTATTTTAGAAAAGAAATAGCGCATTTTGCATTTAATGACAAAAAAAAATTTAATCATCCCTTACTCAAAAAGTTTTGAACCGATCTTGTTGAAATTTTTTGCAGTTATTAATACTATTATAAGAAGTCCGTAGTACAAGTAAATTTTATGCTCTACGGACTTGTAGTAAAGACTTGAGCCAGTAGATGCTATGTCATCTTTATTGTTAGATTCAGTTTAAGAACATGTTTAGTGTTGTGCTTACAAAAATTTGAACGGAATGCCAATTAAATAGTATACGTACTAGACTTAAAAGATAATCAGGATATTGAAGACACTAACAAACAAATTTTTGTAGAAATACAGAAACCTTATCCAAGAGAGCAGGGGAAGTAGGATGAAAAGTTAGTGAAGAGGAAATGAGTGTACGATTAATGGTAGACAACTGAAGCAAAGTGGAAAGTTATAAGTGTCAGTAAAAATATTTGGATGGGACTTAAAATTTAAAAGATTTAGAAAAATTTTTGGTGAATAGAGGGATGTTACTCAAGAATGAATATTCCCTTATAGTGCGAAGGTCTAAAGACTGTACGGGGAATCAAATATATATCAGCTCATAGCGAGTAAGTTACCATCGGCTTGTTATATAGCAATAATGAGCAAGAGGGAAAATGCTGGTTCGGGAAGAAAAATGAAAGGCAGATAAACTTGAAATAAAGAGACAAAATCAGAGGAATAATCAAAAAAATTAACTCTGAAAAAGTCAAAATTAAATTAAGATAGCAAAGGATAGACAGGAATGGCGAGCAGGTGTTAATTTGAAAGTGATTTTTTAAAGTCCTGATTCGAAATCATGACAATACTTATGATGATGACTATAATGATTCTTATTATAATAATAGAGTCATAATAAGAGTCAATACGTAATAATAATAATAATTATAATCTCATGGCTAAGGATCGCATCTCTTTGTGTGGCAGATAGAGAGCTCAATTCACGGGCTTACAGTCTAGGGCAGTGATGCGAACTACCCAAGACTTTAACGTTGCCGACTATAACTATACATAGCATTATAACACACAAATGTCTTGGGTAGATCGCATCACTGGTCTAGGGGCGCTACGCGCTATGGCGGTTAAAGCTGGTGGTGTTGGTAGTGAGAGGGAAAACAACAGCTTCCGTAAACTAAAACGCTGAGAACAGGACCTCGCTGTGCTTTTAGTAAGAGTTTGCCGTTGTGTCGTGGCATTCTGTGGCTGCACAAGCAATTTTTCACGCTAGGTGTTATCGTGGGCGGTTTGGGGTTGGGCGGTGGGTGATAGCGTGGTCAATGACCTGGTCATACATTGTCTGTAATCTGACCGTGGACTCGGCTGGCGGGTCCTGGGTCGTCTTTGATCACTGATTTTTATCTATACGCCCTGAACCTTGGATGCGCTCGTCAGCGGCCCTCATAATAATTCGGCATGGGTCACTTGCAGCGGCCAGTTATTGCTCGGGCGGTATCTTCTTCAAGCAAAAAATTTAGGGCAGGTTTCCATATAAAAATTACAATGAGTGACGCCAATGCAAAACTTGTTGTACCAAAGTTGGCAGTCGCAAGGAGAAAATGCATCGTCAAATCCGATGCGGTGAATCTGGGGTGGTCGATGCAGACCTCACGGATTCTAGAAGGTCAAAAGCAAATTGAAATTCAAAGCTAAAGTACTATGTTTTGAACCGCTTTGAAGCGATACATCTTTCGCGATTAGCAGAGCGTCGAATCCTGAATTACTGATTACGCTAAAAGCATGCAAATGGATGCTGCCAGCCAGACACGACATCAACTGTACTAACGCTATTAACCACATAAACAGAGAATCGTTAACGTTCAAGACAACTCTGATGGACACATAAGAATAGAAAGAAAAATAGGTCAATAGGATACAAGAGATTCTTGAGGGTATGGGAAAGGCTGTAAAAAGGTAGCTTAACGTCTATAAAGACATAAGAGATAGCAAGAAGCTTATCGAGGGAGCGTTAAACTTGCTGAGCGAAACGTTTGGAACCACGAATTAACAGTGTATGACAGATCTGATAATATCGCCGACCGACAGAGTTTTTAGACAGTCTTGAAAGAAGGCGAGCATCAACAAAGCAGAAAAGTTAAGAGAACAAGCGAAGCAAGACACAAACTGATGGCATTCAGTGAGTACAAGTTATCACCAACAAAAGACAGAAACTTAAGAATCAAAAGGTAAAGATCTCACGAAAAATGATCAAAGTTGTGATGTGCCAGTCACGCCAACACTGAATAAAAAAAATGTAAGATAAGTACAAAAGTTAAAGAACGGTTCAAATCCATTTACATTAAACCAGCAGCGGACAGTACCTAGATTTAAGTGCTGGTCACATACAGCAACACTGTCAACCCCAAAGACTAGGTAGCTGACGTATCTGGATCTGCAGCACCAAAGCTGACTGTATACTGGAAGATGTCGTTAAAAGCACCAAAGACACACAGAGGCTGACATGAATCATCACGCAGGTATTTGGGACAGCAGGATAGGTTTAGTCAAGTTAATCCAGAATAACTCTAGAAGTCATTGCTCAGAAGGCCGTTCTATTGTAAAAATGAAAATCCAGGCCGTTCTACAGGGCCAAAGACTGCGAGGCCAAATCAAAATGTGTGACCTACAGCCAACTGCAATTAGGCGAGGACACTAAACATTTGCCTCGATCAGAAACCCGTAGGGCCTTCAGATAGGTCCTGGATATGGAAAAAAGAAAACATAATCGATAGCCTGACTGATCTCAAAAGCACCAACGGGGCTATCGAAGCTAAAACCCTATTGCCGCTAATATTTCAACAATCAGTGGTTCTTTGATAGAAAAAATTTACCAATACTCGAGCAGATCAGAAAAATTCTTTGTCTGCCAAAAAAGTAGCATCATAGCTTATGAAAGCTGCTATGTATCACGAAAAACAGGCATAAATGAATAAACAAATATAATAAATCCCTTTGTGGATGTGACGAGGTCACTTTTTCACCGTGAGGTGAAAGGATCTCAAGTGGCTCCGTCCTTCTTTTCCTATGTTGTGTGATTTTTGTGTGTGTGGAACGCGACGTATGAGGGAGAGAGAGAATATAGGACATGTATGCGCGAGAGACTCGATAGCATCGAACGCATGAGAGCGCGCGCCGCGCGCTTGTACCAGCTTATCCCTAAGCCGAGACACACGCGTCACAGAGCCGTAGGCAGCCAGCAGAGAGAGAGAGAGAAAGAAATAAGAAAGTCAGAAGCAGGGGAGTAGCCAACATCTTCGTCGCCTGCAGCTACACCTTGAAGTTTCCTGGGGGCCTGCTCCGTCACCGTCTGCCGTCCCCGTGCTCTGGCATCATCCTCAGCCGCGGCCGCCGTACAGAGTCCAGTAGCAGAGCGCCGCGGGTGTCAATGAGCCAACGGACTGCAGTCAGGTAGGGTGGAGTGCTGGGGGACAGGGTGTACCGATCGTGTCCCGCGTCGATCGAGAGTGCAAGAACGAGAGAGATGGCGAGAGTGCGTGTTGACCTCTAGTGCAAGCTACCGGCGTTGTGCGGAAATTTCAGAGAGAAAGACGTGCGAGAGAAAGATGAGCCATTTTTCTTGTTGAGTGCATATTGGGTGCGTGTATTCGATAAGCGTTCGAGTGCATCGGCCTGGTTCCGTAAGACACCGATTTACTTCACCTGCGTTTTATTAGTGCTGTTCGACATTTATTTTTATTTATTGCGGCACGTTATCGTGCGGTTTACCAAAGCGACTTGCTTGTGTAAATGAAGGGCCTATGCTAGTCTGGTGTCGAACAGTGGCATATATATATATAGCGTGCGTTCGATCAAGCCTCTAGACGATTCTCCTTACGAGAGCAGCGTGATCCCGACGCGCCCGCGCCGCTCGCGACGGAATTTCCTCTAGGTAAGAGTACTTATCGCACTACTTTTGGGTTTTTCGGTAGGTACAAGTGCGAGGCATTCGGGACAGCTCGGGGACGCGCCAGCCGCACCTTGGGCAAGTAATCGTCTCGTCACAAAGTGGCACTCGACGTGGGGCAATAGTCGCGGGTCGACCGGAGGAAAATTCGTCGTTGAGAGAGTGTGCATGTCAGTTCGCGACATAGAGCGTATTTTCAGGTTGCGTCGAGTTGGCGCGCAAGAGCACGCGCGAACCGACGCCATTACAGGCAGCCGTTGGTAGCTGCGGCGCGGGAGAAGGAGAGCAAGCTGAGCGAAGCAGTCGTCGAACATATGATTCGATTCGGAGAACAGAGGGGCGGTCGTAAAACACGTACCTCTAGAGCGTTTTGGCTGTGTATCTATGTATATATGCATATGTTTTCTTACAGGTGGAGAACAACAGCCTAATGTGATTGTTGTCTCAAATATATATATATATATATATATATATATATACATTATTATATTGTGTATTGAAAGTTGTGGTTTTCTAGTCGTTCTTTCCGCTCGTTTACTATCATTATTAAATTGTAAAGTGCGCGTCGGTAATTCGGGTGATAGAGGTCGAGTGTTGGGTATTGGGGAAATGTTCGTGATTAGCCCGGGCGAAGAGAGTGTGAAATAGTGCAGTCGTTGTAATCACATTAAAAAAGGTTAGCGCCGCGCCGTAGTTCTCGTCGTGCAGGAAATTGTATAAGATTTTAGGTAGAAATTTTGAACGCCAGCATCCGATTATTAATTTGTATGGTAGTGAATTAATTAGTCGTGTTGGATTTTTATCGTGCGTGCATACGAGAGGGTGGGAAAATGGGATGAAACAAGAAACATGTGGAGGTAGAATCTCTACCACCCGACGATATAATGCGCCAGCTTGTGCACACCCGGGAACATTTGTATCATTTGCCAAAGTGAAAAAAAAAATCAACGTATCTTCCACTGCTTATGGACGAAATCGTTTAAGAACATGTGCAGAAAAGCGTCACGATGTAGTGTATCATAGGTTAAGATTATTATCTGATTAAGGTAAGCAATAAATTATTTTTACGGAGAAGGTAACAAATGAGGAAGCCTTAAACAAATTAAATTGAATTTCGTAAAGTGACCTATTAATGTAGTGTCATTCTTTTTCCTATTTTATACTTCAATGTACGTAGAGGAGTTTGTCATTAGTATTGATGCCTTAGTATTTATTGGCTTGAATCAAAATACATAATAATTATTTATAAATTCGTTATTTTAATTCAACTACTTAAAATACATAAAAAAAATTTTGGTAGAACTGTAGATCTCAATAGTCTTTGGCTGGAGACGAAAATTATTAGTTTTAAATGTACAATGCAGGGACTCAAACATATAAGTTTTGTATGTTTAGTATAAAAAAATTATACACACTTACAACAGTAACGATATTACATCGTAAGACAACTAAGTTTTACTTATATTAAAAGCTGGATACATTTTAAAAAATCTGCAGTAACAGTGGAGCATGATATGGTCAAAAAAATTAAAAAACGAGTTTTTCGGAACTTCATGATTTTTTTTCTCGAAATCGAAGAGGTTTAGAAAAATTTGT
>JAPYYV010011120.1:0-10953 GCA_030522625.1 Copidosoma aretas | reverse complement strand
TATGTGTGCTTTGCACAATGTTAAGCGCATGAAGAAGTTTTACTTTAACATGGAGTGGGAAGATGTTAGTGATGAAGAGCTGTAAGCATACAGTAGCACTACTTCTGTATTGGTCATTAGGTGAGCTTATTGGAGAGGTAAAAATAGTCGGATATACCTAACAGATAAGGGCGTTTGTTTGGGGCCCTTATCAATTAACATCTTTGTAGATCTTTTCAGATTCATCAATCATTTTAACGTAAGAGTGATATCCCTACATACGGGGGTGTAGCTTAGCGGTAGAGCGTTCGACTGCAAATCGAAAGGTCCTTGGTTCGAGTACAAGTGCCCTTTAAAAGTTTTTTTTTGTAGATATAGCTATACGTTCAAATGATTTGTTGGTCCTGACAAGGACCGATTGTTTATGAGCTGTAATTTTCTTTAGACTGCTTAAGCCGAGTAGCAAAGGTAGCAATGCCTTTTTTTAATGCATCGTTTTACAGTCTCCTCCAACGTGGGGGCAGCTCTTGCATCTAGCTGAGGTGACTTTGAGGAGTGCGGCGGAGATGGTGGTGGTGATGGTTGGGATGATGGGCTTGACCAACCGACAGCATCGATCCCCTCAACAGGTGATGATCTAGATGATATGCTAGACCCACCGACAACATCGATCTCGTTATCTTCCTCTGCCAGCTTTTTCTATTTCTCTATCTTTGATTTATGTTTGCCGAAGATGAGGTCTTGCAGCCTATGATTCGTCAAGAACTGCAAGAGCTCGTCATTGCTCATAGATAGAAGATTGCTGATGGAGAACTTGCGCTCGTCGTTAAAGTTGTCCATGTTACTGACTCCGATGGAATGAGAAAAATTTAAAAGCGCCTGCCTTTTATGGACTAATTCATGATTTACCCCCTCTACATAGTGAGTTGGAAAGGGAAGATTTTCAAAGGCTGAAGAATTTCCCCGTCCACTTGGCATATTGAAAGCATTATGTATCTCTCATTTTTATTTGTAACTGATGATATAAATTGGTAAAGTTAGCATCACTTCAGTAATTCCTAATCCGACGACAGAACAAGTAAGATGGGAAAGAGCAAGTGCCATATTAATGATCAGCCTAAAACAGAAGGAGAAAAGCGTAGGAGACGGAATCGTCATAAAAGAAGGAAGATCACAGAGATACCATAGAATGGTTGCCGTGGACCTGTAGGTTTGTCAAGGAAGGAATGTTTTTGGCGTCAGACTTTGTTCTAAGAGTGCTCGTGACCGTGTCCGTATACGGCTTTATCAGTTTTTCTACAATAAGATATCGCACCTTAGTAGGACCACTGTTATCAAGTTAACAGCAACATTACTATTTTTGATTAATACTTTTTTAAAATAAGATTAAATAATTTTTTGTTCTTTACGTTTTGAATATTTGTGGCTCTGAAAAGAGCCGATTGATTATTTATTCTGTCCGTCTGTCTATTCCGTCTGTGTGCCAACGTCTCGTTTCGTTGGCGACACAAGGTTGACGCAAATTATTTTGCGTCGCTTTGTCGGGGGTCCGTCTTCGTCATCACTGTCGACGGTGATGACTTCGTCTTTGTCATCGTCTTCGTCTTTGTCATCGTCTTCGTCTTTGTCATTGTCTTCGTCTTGTCATCGTCTTCGTCTTTGTCATCGTCTTTGTCTTCGTCATCGTCTTCATCGCTGTCCTCGTCGATGTGGTCGAAGTCTGAGTCCTCCTCGAACTCTTGAAGCTGCTGTCTGGCTTCTTTCAGCGGCAGTCCTAGCTCTGCTCGATAGAAATCTTCATCTAGGGGCAGGTTGCTGGCCTGTGCCCAGATGCTGAAAGCCATCTGGAACTTGATGGGCGGGCTGGGGAGTGGAGGATTTCTTTTTATCCTCTCGAGTTCCCGCTCGAACCTCTCAGTGAAGGAGTCCACTGGAGAGTTCGGGGATTCTCGCTGCTGCTGCTGTAACATGGCGTGGCTTCTCGGTGTTGAATAAGCCTAAGTGTGGTAAAGAGCTTCCTTATATGTACTTTCCCGTTTCTACTCCGATCATTACCCCCACCACGCTAATTCCTACTCCGAAAGTTACCCTCACAAGCGCATGCGTCTGAGTAGTAACTGAAAAGCTTATATGAGGGGGGCTCTTCCGCACTCACGCGTCATTTGTAACTCAGACGTTGCATAGACTGACGAGATTTTCCTAGGCCCCTCGGACATCGCATAGACTGACGAGCTGGTGCTCCTTGTCGTCGCTGCTGCTTATCGTCCACCGGTGCTGCTGCTCCTCGTTGACCCCGTGACTCCCCGTATCAGCTGCAAGAGATACCGGAGAAGAAAAAAATTCGGGATAACGATCCCGATCGGAGTGACGATGAAAAAACACTCCACCAAACATCATCGCCATCATTGCCACGGAAGCATATTCCCCGCTACGGCTGAAACAGCCAAGAGCGCAGTTGGAGTACCTGGCTCCGTAATTTTTTCGATAAAAATTTTACTAAAAGAAACATATTTTTATTGGGATAAATTTGATAATTTTTTATTTTAAACAATTTTTTTTCATACGATACATCATTGTGCCACAGCAGCCCTCAGGAGCACCCAAGTTTAAAATTATATATTGAGTTGATTACTTAAAAAGTGTACGTTAAAAAATCTAAAATGCTTCTTAAACTTAATTATTCTATATATGCAGTAAGAAAAAAAATAACGTGCCAAGGTGTATGACAAATCTAAAATGTGTAGTGTTGAATATGAAGTCGAATTGAACAATATTTCCATGTACCAAAAATGATTTCCTTCAGTGTTTTTTCTTTATTTTTTTTTTTTTCTTTACCGAATAACAATATTCTACAGAGCATTCGAACTCTTATTATTATTATCAAATACCTGATAACAGTAGTTTTCTCCTAAGTGGTGTCAAAATACGTTGAATACCAAATTTTGTACAAAATAGTGAAATAATATAGAAAAATGAGAAGAAAAAAACTCTGCGTGAAATTTGAGCCCATGCCCAGAGAAACGAAGGCTATGCAATTACTACTCATGCTGCCGATGAATTTAGACTATACACAAAGAACAAGTTACTCATGTTTATAGCAGAGTTGTGAGGCTTAAGAATGGACATCAAAGCTTGAAAAAATATTATTTTGGGCTTATCAAACATTATCTTGAAACAAAAAATATTTCTTACCAACTACTCAATCAAAGAATAATATTATAAGTACAATTTTTATTCCTAAATATAGTTTTTGGACTAATTATTGTAATAACTCTGGAGCTACATTGCTTTAACAGGTTGATAATAGGAGATTTTTTTCAATGTACAATACCTGTGCTCAAATACCATCGAGTCCTAAATGAAAGTTATCTCAATGATAAGCAATGAATGCCAATCAATATCAACGAATGTATTTTTGTATGTAAATATTTTTCTAACTTCCTTATATCAAAGATGCTTCATTTTTTTTACAACTGCTGTATGTATTGGATTAATCTTAGAGTTACATTGTTTCGGAAATAGTATTAATTTAAATGAATAAATTATAAGGAGGCAAAATACTTAAGTCAATTAGCGCCGATGCTTGCTTGACGAATGAAGTGTTACCTAAATTAAATTAAACACAGATTTTTCTTACCATGGGCACAAAGTGCGGCAGAGCCTTCGTGCCCTCGGGCCGCACTTTGGGCTCTTAAAATCACTTTGTGCCCACGGGCAGAAAGTTTTTTTCGGCCCTCCGGGCCCAAAGTACTTTTCTGCCCCAGGGCACAAAGTGATTTCGCGGGCCCAAAGTGTGCCCATGGGCACAAAATTGCACTTTGTGCTCTGGGTAAGAAAAACGTCGTTCCTACCTTGGGTACAAACATATAAAAACCCTGCTCTTCGGGCGTGATTTTTTTACTTTGTGCCCATGGCAGGAAATCTACTATATCAGAGTTAGGTTTCTTATCGGCGATGTTTACACGACGGATGAATTATTTATTAAAAAGAATTAAGCAAAGAAGTAGGAGAGTAGGGTTTTTAATAGCCGACGCTTGCTTCTTCAATGTATTATTTTTATTTGAAGGAAATGAGGAAGAAAGTAGAAGAGTTGGATTTCTTAGCACCGATGCTTGCTTGACGAAGAGATTGTTTAATAAATTAAAATAAGCCGAGATGTATGATGGTTGGGTTTCTTATCACGGATGCGTGCTTGTCTAATGGATTATAAATTAAACAATTTATTACACAATGATGGAACAGTCAAGTTACTTTGCGTCGATGCTTGATCGCCCAGAGAAATATTAATTAACAATTTTTGAGGATGCAAGAAAGATCCAAATATGATAAAATGCAATATTAATAGATACGTCCTTAGTAGAAATGTGGAAATGTGGGGACACTGATTAATATTATACTTTCTTCTTTTTTTCATCGAGGAGCATACTAAAATATATAAATATTAAAAAAAAGAAAAACAATTCATCGTTAGCTCTGCACAAAATTCTGGGTCATTTGTAGCAACACGTCAAATTTTTAAGTTTATCAACGAAATGAATCTTTCAAAATGTCCTGAATTCAGCATTATTATAAAAAAAAATTTCATTATACCTTAAGTGATATAGTGGGCCACTACAAATATATCATACATGGCTGATTTTGATCGATTCAAAATAATTGCACACTTATTGTTTTATTTATTACTTTGTCAGGCCATTTCAATCTAATTATACTATTTCTTCTTCAAGCTCTGGATACCAGCTTCAAGCATACACTGGACTTTATGGGTTTTTTATTCTATCAGGACTATTATTATGTAGTACATCATATATTATAAAGAATATAATGATATGTACATAATTATATATATATATTAAAATACATTACAATATATATATACATATATATATATATATATATATAATAAATCATATTTCGCCAATGCACTTATGAATCCATGGTCTTTTGTCAGTATGGTCAACCTTAATAAAAAGTGAGTTCATCAAGTCCGTTGAAAGTATAATAAAAATGATATGAGAATCACAAGCAAACATAATTATCTTGTGTATTTTTATAGACCTTCCAGGAGAAAATCAATCTCTGATTTACTGGCTCGCACATCTTTAGCTCCAGTTGATGTCACTAGTAATATTTGTCTCATTCTGAGATATAATTATTTTGTCCGACAGTGCAGTACTTACCACATTAATTTTATGAAGATATACTAAAACTAAAAGTACATACATTTGTCATTAAGATACTGCAATACGATTGATCCAATAATCATTGGTACACATTTGCTGAAATTTTATGGGTGTGTAGCAAGTGCATTTTTATATGTTGTTAATTTGCAAGACTAAAAGATACTTAATGACATTGTAGGCAGCAAATCTCAATGATTTATTGGACCACTGCGAGGATATCATACTTTGCTAAATTTTAATATTTCAAAAAACTTATAAAGCTATTTCTATCCAAAAAAACTATATTTTTTTCATGCTTTGAATACCAGCCTCAAGCATGGAATGAACTTTTTAAGTTTTTTCATCCTTTTTATTGCTATCCTGTTCGTGTACATAAGTGTATTTATCCAATGCTCTTATTAGTCCATGGTCTTTTGTCAGTATAGTCAACTTTAATCAAAAGTATCTTCATAAGGCTCGTCAAATATAATGAAAAATTATCCGACAATCACAAGCAATCATAATTTACTTGTGTATTTTTAACGATCAGCCGGGAGGAAATCAATCTCTGATTTACTGGCTCCCACATCTCAAGCTCCAGCGGTTGTCACTAGTAATATTTGACTCATTCTGAGATATGAAAATTTCATCGAGCACCGCAATATTAACTGCTGGATAATATACAACAATAATCTCGTAAAAGGTAGACTGAAACTACAAGTGCACTTGTTTGTCGTTGCATTACTGCAGTATGATGACTCCAATGACTTTTAGTTTATGCTTACTGACATGTTCTTATATAGACCAAAAGAGAAGGAAACGCTTCGATGGCAAGGAAATTTTGTTGGTCGGAAGTAAAGTCTGCGTTGATAAGGATCCTTAAGGTTGCTAGCTGTGAAGGACCGATGTCACCCTGGATGCAAAAGACTCTTAAAACAAACAAAGTTTTACACAAAGTAGACACATCGAAATCAGAACACACACATGATAAGTTAAAGTTACAATGTTGGCTTTGCAACATCATTACAATTAGTGTAACTATTCAAGTTTTAAGTAATATTTATGTTGATAGAAAAATTAACGCAAGCTCTGATTGAAAATATGATGATACTTTTCACCTATCTGATTTGTCGGGTTAAATTGCATCATGTCAGCTATGCTCTTCACAATTCCCACTTTGACTTTTCCATACCTTAACAAACTAAATAATTGATTGCACAAGTTAATAAGGTTTTCAATATTTATTTATTTGCAGCATGACCTGCAGTGTATCATGACTGTCAACAATGAGCAGCTGACTAAATAAACACAAGGCTCCTTGCTGCTTAAGAGTATATCTATATATACTCCAGCACTCCTCTCAAATGCTTCTTCAGGCTAGCTCCTCTCTTATTGCCTTCAGAAATTTTCCAACAGAAAGTTTCGAATCTGGTGAGGGTATGGGACAATCCTTTTACCCAACACTGCATGGCTGGGCCGCACAGCAGCAGCGAACCCGGGCGCAAGACAGCAGAGAGTTTGCTGAGTAAAAGAAAGTGTGCAAGCTGTAGGGACAAGGTACAGGCAGATCGGGGGTCGAAGGTTAGCTACGACTAGTTATCGTGTAAGGTTTAAATCGTACTGACAGGTGTTCTTGGTAAATATAAAATTTAAATATGATTTATAATCCTATTGAGTCGTTTGTGTGCCTATGTCCTTCCTCTAAACTTATGTCATCTTTAACCTGGGGCCGACACCCGGGATTTTCTTGGGGCAAGTAAAAAGAGAGGTCGAGTCAGTAGAAAGACAAATCGGCATCAAACAAGATGGTAGGTGGCAAACGTACCTTTGAGAGCGTGGACGATGATCTCATGACAAAGAAGATGCGCTCGTAAAACACTGTGCTACTTCTAATCTTACCGCTTAACGAGACTCAGGACCCGCTTTGGAGCTCCGCTCCGCGACCAGCACGAGAGCTCCTGCAGAAAACGTACATCGAGACTTACCAGGTGATGTTGGTGCGTCTATGTCCGGATTGCTAGGAAGCACGCTGCGTGCGATAAGCAAATCGCAGGGCGTAGCGAATTCGCGTTCACTAATGTGATAAACATAGACATAAGTGTCACCCGTGTTTTGTAGAAGACTGTTTAACTGGCGCTGTTTACATCTAATACTACTTTTACTGATCCTACTTCTTTGACTAACACAATTTCTACAACCGCTTTTACTACTACTTGTACTACTACGAGTACTATAATTACTAGTACTTTTACTTCCAAAACTTTTTTCACTACTGGAAATGCTTTTTCTTGTACAACTATAACTGCTACTTGTAAAATAACTACTACTGCATCCTAAATAACAATTATTACTACTACTAGTACTACTTTTACGAGTCCTTTTGCTCCGACTCCGACGACTGTTACTATTACATGTAATACTTTTTCCACTATGTGTAATACTACTGTTCCTAATACAATTTTTACAATTACTACTTCGACTGCTTCTACTTTTGCAACAACTTGTACTGCTACTACTAATGCTACTTCTAGTACTACTACCGGCAAAGTGCTTTCTATGCGAGGAGGGATATAGGAAGCACAAAGCTGGAAGAGGAAGCTGCCCAGTCTTCAAGAAGGCACTGAGAGAAGCTAGAGCCAGGATCCCTCAAAGGCCTAGCTCATAGCAAAACAATGGCGAGGCCGACCAATAAGTGGGAATGCAGGCTGCGCTGGACATTTATGCCTATCAGCAAGCAGGAGCACCGAGCCCAAAAATGAAGCTCGCAAAAAAACATTCGGCCCAGAAGAAAGTTAAGTGTGGATGTCCGGTCAAATGGACCTCAAGTCCTTTTCAGGATGCCTACAAAATGCTAGACTGGTGGATGGATGGTGATAAGTAATTACCTGGGCACCCTTAAGCCCTTTTCAGGGCTCTTGGGGGGGTGATTACATGCCAGCGAAAGGTGAGCGAGATTTCTTGCCTATGCTGTGAGGTACGATGTCCTCCCTGGTGGCTCCAACCCGAAGTAATGCTAACGCGGTTCCTAGGTGGAACAAAAGCCATGCGGCATGGGGAAGAAGGGGTTTAGTTGGTAGTAGTAGTCAAATAAAAAAAAAAAAATCCTCTGAGTCCAACACTGTCGTTGCCCAGTGGTGTGCGTGAACGCATTTCTCCTCCTACCACAAAAAAGAAAAAAAAAGTACTTTTACTTTCACTACAAATATATTTACTAGCAGGACTTCTACGATGATTAACTTGTACTACTACTACTACTACTACTACTACTACTACTACTACTACTACTACTACTACTACTACTACTACTACTACTACTACTACTACTACTACTCAGTATGGCATCAAGTCGGGGATCGAGGTGGCCGCCGGGGTTGTCGGACGGCTCCAGCGGCTGAGGCGGGCTGAGTTGACCGGGGCCGGCTCTGCCGGCCTTAGCATGCGTGGGGACGGCCCCCGACCGCTGGACAACATCCCGGGGAAAGGGAAGAAGAAAAGGAAGAGAGGTGCTGGTGGAGGCACTCCAAGCCCTAAAGAGGACGGGAAAAGAGTTAAGGAGCTGGGGGATCCGCCGCGGTTCCTCTTCCGATTGACCCGACCAAGGGAGAGAAGGTGGAATCCGAGGCTGAAGAGGACGGAACGGAGGTCGTTAAGAAGAAGGAAAGAAAAAAGATGGCTACTATAGACGGCGAGTGGACCACAGTAAAAAGGTCAAAGAAAGTGCACTCAAAAAAAGGGACTGAACGGCCGAAGGAGGCCTGTGGGGCGGCGCCCCAAAATCTCTTCAAGGGGCCACGTCGGAGGGCCAGGCCAGAGGCTATTCTGGTCAAGCCGTCAGGGCAAAAAATACGCCGACGTCCTGGCCCTTATGGAGAAGGTCGACGTGGTCAGGCTAGGGGCGAGGATCGGGTCTGTCAGGGAAACGAGGGCAGATGGTGTCCTTGTTGAACTAAGGAACACGGCCTCCGAGAGCCGCAATGCGTTCACCGCGGCATTGAAAGACGCTGTGGCGGACTCTGGCGGCATTCGGACTCTCGCTCCACGCCTGACCTGGAAGATCAGGAACGTGGACCCCACAGTGACTGCGGAGGAGGTGGTGGCTGCAGTAGGAGGCTGTTTTGGCAAGGAGGCGATGTCTGACGTGGTCATCCGGCTGTCAGCTGGCACTGCTAGAGGAAACCGCGTGGCCTACATGGAGGCCCCAGTGTCAGCAACGGCGGTTCTCGACAGGCAGGCCCACTTAAGGCTTGAATTGGTCAACTGCAGGGTGCGGCCCAAATCCAGGCCTAAGCGCTGCTTCAGGTGCCTTGGCTTTAATCACATTGCCAGCCAATGTAAGGGGCCTGACAGGGCCAGGGCGTGCTGAAGGTGCAGCCAAAAAAGTCACGTAGCACGAAGCTGCTTGCAAAAAGTCGTGAGCTGCTACCTCTGGGAAAGCGTGACCCCAAAGCCGGACGTTCGACACGTGGCTGGAACTGCCTGGTGTAGTGCCTTACAAGCAGCTGCAGGGGTAACTCAGAGGAAATGGCGCTGATGCTGCAGGTAAACCTCGATAGGATCTTGCTTGCGCATGACTTGCTGGACCAGTACGCGCGAGACCGGGGTGTGGACATGCTCTTTATCAATGAGACGTCCCGCACATTACCGGGTCGTGGCTAGTACAGCGACAGGACTGAATGCGCGGCCATCCTGGTACGCAGTGACGAGTTCCCCGTCTCCAATACCGTTGGCAGAGCAGGGTTTGTGTGAATCAGGTGTGGACGCGTGACCTCTATAAGTTGTTACATATCCCTGACCATAGCGATTGACGTATTTAAAGAGCGGCTCACCAAACTCGAAGACGCTGTTCGCATGTGCAGAGAAAGTGGCGAAGTGGTCCTGGCCGGCGACTTTAACTCCAAGGCCACCGCTTGGGGAGAGCCGAGAACCAACTCCAGAGGACAGGCAGTGCTTGAGATGGTCGCAAGGCTTGATCTCACTGTCATGAACTCGGGAAGTTCCACAACGTTAAGGCAGCCCAACAACAGGGGCACGATCATTGACCTGACGCTCGCGACGCCACGTGTAGCGGTGAAAAAGTCTGACTGGAAGATCCTGGAGAAGTAAACGGCAATCTATCACCAGTATGTCTTTTTCGTGATTAGCGAAAAAAACGGTGCGTATCCACGCAAAGCGCCTCAAAGGCGCGCTGCTTGGTGGAACGTGGCTAAACTCAATCGAGATGCGCTGCGAAAAGCCATAGCAGACGCACCACCTCATGCTGAGCTAAATAACATCTTAGACACGGCAGGAGCCAAGGCACTGGTAGAGAGCACCATGAGACGAGCCAAGGAATGGTGTGACGCATGTATGCCAAGACAGAACACCAGACGAGGGCGGCGGTCGTGCTACTGGTGGACGGTCGAGATCGCCGACCTGCGCGGGGAGGCGCAGCGTCCCCGGCGTTTTGCGCAGCAACACATAAGTTGTGTGGAACGGAGGCAGTGTTGGGGGCAGGATGGTTTGTCCACCCTCAAAAATCGCTAACTTGTGAATGCAGACAAGTTTTCATGAAAATAGTTACCGTAGAGTGCAGTGCTCCCAAAAGCGGTACCCAGTTGTTCTCAATTGCAGTGAATTTACAGTCACATTTTCGGCGGGAGATTCAAAATTATAAAAATTAAAAAAAGCATTCCCAAAAAACATTCACCGAATAACACAATAAAATATGCTTCTCAAACCCCATAACTCAATAGTCCAAGTGTTTTCAATCTCAAACACCATTAGAAAAATAATTAAAAAATGAGAGTTGTTATTCATTTCTTAATTATAAAAA
>JAPYYV010011119.1:0-10954 GCA_030522625.1 Copidosoma aretas | reverse complement strand
GATTAGCCCAAAATACAACCCTTCAACAACATCTCTGCCAAATTTCAAGTTGGGATGAGCAACGGTTAACAAATGACACTCAAATAAAGACTACACCGTGGACAGCATACGTATTTCCTTCGTCACATAAATTCATCTGCGTTGCATTAATAAGCTTTTGGGTTAAAGTACTCTCCCGCAAGGACTACTCTTCAGGCGATTTTTCCGTTTGATTAACTTTTTTATTCTCTTCCTCGTACAGCAGAATACACACTTCCACATATATTAAATTGATGATTATGTATTGATAAAATTTTAATAAACGTAGAGAAATTTTTATTTAACTTATGCATAGTTATATTTTTATATAATTATTCGATATAAATACATAAAGTACATAAATATTATTATTTTGATAAGTACTGATGACCAATCGTCATTTTTTTTATAAAATCTTTTTTCTATACGGCAATATTCAGTCCATTAATTTTTAAATTTACAAGCCAGTGTTAATAGGTATTTTGGTTTGCACTGGTTAAAGTGAAAGGCAAAAGCTAACGTTTTGCATACAAATTTTGTTTAATTATATTATACGTTTATGTCGCAGACAATTGCAAAAACTCTTTCAAAATTTTAAGTACTTGTTCTCAAGATAATCCTTGTACATGTGGTACGCTGGGAGCTAAAAAAAATGTTGATAGTGTCAATGTAAATGATCAAGGTATTCATTCAAAATAATTACTAAGGTTATTTCATTAAAAATAATTTAATTGCATATAAGTAGGAAAAGATCCATGCTTCAAACTGAATTAGTTAATTGAAAAAATGAATTCCAAGTTAAAATAATAAATGATGAATATCACAAGTCGATATTTATCATGATTCTAAGACATATTTTAAATTTAGTACGAGAAAAACGAATATACCTACAGAGAAACATTTACGTCTAGGTACGAAATTAAAAAAAAAAAAAAAAAGGCTGAGAAACTAGGTAGTTGTTCTTCCAATAGTAAATAGAGAAAGAAGGATATCAAGGTATTGCCTACAGAGAAAAAAAGATAGAAAGACAGACAGAGAGACAAGCTGAAGAGGAGGACAGACATTTTTATTAAAGGTCTTTCAGTGCTCACTACTACATGCTCATGCATTGGAGAAGAAGAACCAACAATTTTTATGTACTCGTATACTACAACGACGTCTATTATTCACGCGACACATACATGTTCCCACAAAAAAATCGATTATTATTACACGAGCACATATGAGCCACTATTATTAGAATACTTTATTCGTGATATGATTATCTACCACCTTGAATAAATAGTAGGCCAAATAATGCGGAACATTATACTATTTTTATTACAAGCAAATGTTATCCTTTTATTCAAGGTTATAAATCAAACATGCGTATTTCACTCTCATAATTTTGTAGTTAATAAAATAGGATTTATTAAATGGTTATAATATTATACATACTTTAAGAAATCAATCCCATTTTATTTAAAATTATAATAATTTTTTGAAAAATGGGGATTTTAAAGGTGGCTCATGACCCCTATATAGCACATATTTTGAGTATTTTATTATAAATGTTCATTAAAAGTTATAAAAAGTGTCATTTAACTTGACAATAACATATCTAGTGCTAAACATCATGCGATTTTTTTCATAAAATTTTGTTGTTAAATTCTTCACATACTGAAGCTTGAAAAAAATTTCAATAAACTACCTTAATCTTTTTCAATTTACATCTGATTTTTAATTTTGTGTGTTCATTCTCTTCCTTGAAGAAATCCATTGAGATTTACCACGGAAAAAATTGCAAAAACTTGGATAGGCTTTCAGGAAAATTTAATTGTTTACTTATTTTTCGTATTTCTATATAAACAACTGAGTTTCTTGGGAAACCTATCCAAGTATTTGCAATTTTTCCGTAATGACTCGTATTGGATTTGTTTAAGGAAGAGAATGAGCCTAAAAAATTAAAAATCAGATGTAAATTGAAAAAGATTCGAGTAATTTATCGAATTTTTTTTTTGTATGTGAAAAATTTAACAACAAAATTTTATGAGAAAAATCGCATGATATTTAGCACTAGATATGTTATTGGCAGATTCAGTGACACTTCTCATAAGTTTAATAAACATTCATAATACAATTTTTTAAGTATGTGCTATACAGGGGTGATGAGCCACCTTAAGTGATCAACTACTTTCTCTAACTTGCAAACACAACACTGACCGAATTAATTTTACTTTAGTAGGGACTACTTTAGCGAGCCCTCAATTGCCATATATGCTCGTTTCTACTTTAACTCTGACAGTAGAGCAGACGGCGGAGACAAAAAGTACAGATAAATGCATTTCTTTGGAGGGAGCAATGTTTTGCTGGATTTACATGTATTTTTTGAAGCTGAACGCGATTATCACTACGCGCCCTTCTAAAACTGTAGGCTTCATTTTAATAGTACTTTTCGATACTAGTGTTATATACTAGTTTTCTTCTCGAGTGGACGTTTGCGCCCGAGCGAAGCGAGGGTGACAAGTTTACACGAGGAGAAAATCAGTTTATAAGACTAGTGCCGAACAATACTTCATGACACAACGTGTTATGAGTTCGATTTTGACACGCTTTTTGTTGCACAGCGTGTCCTAAAATCGCACTTAGAGACGTCATGTCATAAAATTATCAATCATAATATCGGAAAAAAATATATAGTTTTTCCTGGGAATTTTTTGCGATATATAACTTTAATTCCTATATTTTTATTTAAAAAATACATACCTGACGTAGGTATCTGCCAAGTATGTACAAACCAGTCAAAAAGTATCTGCCAGACGAGCGGCACACGCTAAACGCCTAGTGCCGAATTATCTGTGCTCACTAAAGCATCATTTTCTCAGCTTCCAATGCACTTAAAGAAAATTTTTTTGTACTTAGTTTGGGGTAGCGTAGCGAGTAATTGATGAATATTTCCATGAAATTTTCGTACAAGAACTTAGGGACTCTTTAATTATAGCTTTCGCAGTTCAGTCAAGATTTCCTTTATTTCCAATAGTTTTGTATACCTTAATTGAGAAGTTAATAACTGTGCGATTACATAATTTTATAACAAGTATTTTTTCGCATTATAATTAACTACTGATAGTTAAATAGATGACGTTAAAATTTTTTATTTGGAAAACGCTGATTTATCTACAATTGAAGCAGTCGGAAAAAAATCGTACTTCAAATGTATGGCACCAAAAACTGAAAAGCATCTCTTGACAAATCACGTTACCAATGTTCTAAAAGAGGCTCGTTGAAAAAAAGTTACACCTTCAAAAGTTGTCCCTTACGGCACACAGTGGGCCATTTCGGGTTGTAAGTGCCAGAAACCCAATATCCTGAAAAGGAAAAGAGATAATCCAAAAATTATTTTTGAAGCTTCAAGCTAAGATGATAATGAATAAAAGAAAACTACAGAGAATGATAGGTCGTTTAGTCATAACCTACAAATTCGAAAGAAAACTCAAAAAACAAAAATTTTAAGTCAAAAAATCATAAAAATGACTTAGACAACTTTAAAACTTAAGTTTCTTCAACGTTCATAACTATTATAAAATTATCTCTTTTATTTCTCCCTAACACAACCGTAAAGTGGAAAACTTAGGGTATTAAGTGTCAGAGACCTAATATCTTGAGAAGGAAAAGAGATAAAAACGTTTATTGGAATAACCAAATTCCCTGCATAACTTTCGTTTTGTAACTAAGATAACTCTCTGTCGCTCAGTGATCTATCGACTTCCGCTTAACATAACCTTAAAATTTTCCGACATTTATATAGATAAGTTTAAAACTGTTGTCACTTTTATATAGAAATGTTCGTGATTACTCGAGTTGTTTACCAAATTTTCCTTCAATTCAATTTGTTTATTTCATGACATCATGACTGTATCTGAATAAAATCCTATTAACTATATAACCAAGCTACTTTACCTCACTAAACGATTGCCCTTCGTATGTTTTTCGTACAAAAGATATAAGCTCAATATTCTTTTGGTGTATAATACAAATACTGTGAAGTCACTTATCAGTCAGATTAATGTTTTTTGATGCCAAAAAAGTTAAGTTATAAAAAAGAAGAGATAAGATTCAATAATTTATACTAGGGTTCTGATTTTATTTAATATTTATCGCTGACACTTGAAACCTAAAATTTCCCATTTTAAGGTTATGCTATGAGAAAAAAAAAAAAATTCAGAGTTATGAACGTTGATGAAACTGGAGTTTTAAAGATGTCTAAGTCATTTTTATGGTTTTTCAACTCAAAATTATTCCTTTTTTTGAGTTTTATTTTTAATTTGTAGGTTAGGTTTAAATGGCCCATCATTATTTACATTTTTTTTTTTTTTTTTTCATCATCTTAGCTTGAAGCTCTAGAAAGTATTTTTGGATTATCTCTTTTTCGTCTCAAGATATTAGGTTTCTGACACTTAAAACCCGAAATTTCACAATATAAAGTTATATAAGAGGAAAAAAAAAAAAAAGTTTTTATAACAGTTATAATCGTTGAAAAAACTTAAGTTTCAAAGGTGTCTAAGTAACTTTTATGATTCTCAACTCAAAATTTTTATTTTTTTGAGTTTTATTTCGAATTTGTAGCTTAGGACTGAACATCATATCATTCTTTGTAGTCTTTCTTTATTCTTTATCATTTTAGCTTGAAGTTCCAAAATTAATTTTTGGATTATCTCTTTTCCTTCTCAAGATATTAGTTTTCTGACACTTAAAATCCGAAATCGCCCACTGTGCGGCATCTGCTATAGCTCAACATTAGCTGTGAGTATATCTGCAGATCTAATCATGGAACGGGGTAGAAAATCTTAACTCTGTACATTGTGGGTGGCAAACTTTGAAGAACGGTCTATAACCAGTTCACAGTGAGTCCTTTAATTTCTGACAACATTATAAAAGAAATCAGTGTGTCAAACAATCTACGAAGAGATGCAGCTATTATAGACATGGACTCAAATAGTTTACATAGTGATCTAACAGACGTTTTGACAAACAAGGATCTGTTTAAAGCCGAGAACAAGGACAAAGCTCACGAGAATTTCTCCTTTATCGAAAGCTGAGGTGGGTGTAAAAGTAAGAGTGTGAAAAAAGCATTTAAAATTACTATTATACCTGCTAAGCGTGCACATCTCACTGTGTAGTGACTGAAGGTGTAAAAATTTCCATATATAATTTTTATTTTTTAGAAATAAAGCAGGTAAAACAACATCTTTAACTTATGTCTAATGCTGCTACTTAATTACTAAATTTGTATACGGCATTACAAAAACATTAAATTTAACAGTAACAAAGTAAGTAAAGTTTGTGTATTACATTACAGACATCCATTATTTTATTGTTCGAAAATATAGAGGAATATGTCTATTTCGTTGTATTTAAAAATCCAATGATAATAAAAGTGCAAAAATATACTTGTCATAAAATTATGTAATATATCGTTGGTGCGAGCACAGATAATTTGAATCCACCAGTTCCGTTTTCGCCACGCTGCGCTAGGAAAGGGCTGCCACGGCAGCCACTACCCACATCTTGCCAGCACCAGGCGTTTAGCGCGCACCGCGTGTCCGACAGACACTTTTCCACTGCTTTTTACATACTTGGCAGCCATCTACGAGATGTTTGTATTTTTTTAATGAAAATACAGTTATCCAACTTAATCATATGCAAATTTTAGCGAGATCGGTTGAAAAATTACAGCTAGGGAATTTAAAAAAAAAAAAAAAAATTATTTCGGCTTCGAAAAGTCCTAACAATTTTGTTACTTTATAATCTTTGTTTTGAAGACCTTTTTCAAGGTATAGAAGAGCGGATGATCTAAGTCCAAAATAAATAAGTTATATTGTTTGATAAGCTGAGGAAAGAAATATGACCCCAAAGAAATCATTATAGAATTGGCCGAAATTGATATTTATAAATTATATCGGGATAAGAAACTTAAAAAGTTTTTTTCGAATTTTTTAGCTTGCTTTAGATAGTTTAAAATATTTACACAAAAATTGCGTAATTTGCAATGACGGCTTAAAAAAAAAAGATCGTTCATGACTTAAAAAGTTCAAAACCGATCTTACTCAAAGGGCATAGCTGAGCGGGGTGAAACTGCCTTGACTCTAAAAAATCTGAAAAAATTTTAATATGTAGTGTACAGAAAAAAGAAATTTTTTAAACCTTTTCTAGACTCCGATCGACCAATGGGGTTGCTACAGGCTCCGAATGATAAATTTTGGTTTTTTAAAGATATCTCTGCCATTTCTTAACAGATCTAAAAAATTCTTGATAGAGGTGAAAAATAAATATAACTTATGTAAAGGTAAATCATCCATACAACTTTCTCCATAGTCGTAAATCAATAATGAGACAGTACACAAGATGGTGATAGGAGCATGACTTTATTATAATTTATTATAATTATAATTATAATAAAGTCATGCTCTTATCACCACCTTGTGTACTGTCTTATGATTTATTAAATATAACTTATAATAACTGAATTAAAAAAAAAAATTTGGTGCCAAATTTAAATTTTAGCTAACGTTCGAAAATTTAAAAACGTCGGATAAAATTGATTTTGGGAAGTGCAGCTCAAAAAAAAATATTTTATTAATAATAAATTATTTTTAACTATTCTAAATCTTTTCAGCTTTTTCAAGCCATGGCATCAGTCGGAAAAAAATGAAAACCAATTATTTGTCATTTTTCCGTTATTGCTGGCTTCTGCGTAATACTTACAGATAAAAAGAATATATGAACTGTTTTTTAAATAAAAATAACGTTTTAGCCTTTTGAGTCATCTTTAATCGTGGAGAGACGTTAAATCAAAAAAAGAATAGTAAGGACAATAAAATCAATTAATCTATTAAAAAGTTCATTTTAATCCAGGTAGTATTATATTAGACGTTACTATTCATTACTGTAAGGTAGTTGACCCAATTCCCGATAGGTACCCAATTCCTAATAATTTCCACTTAAATTGGAGTTTATAAAAATATTGGCCTGTAATTAAGTGTAAAAAGGATGCCCCATAACAAAATAAGTATTATTATTGATTTTTAAGCGATATGATGCATATAATTTGATAGTATATGTCAAAAAAATGTAAAAGTTCAGTCGAAGTCGGAGATCTACCGTTTGTTTAACTATTGAGGTACGATGATACCATGAAGTCTATGATGAGTAACATATAATATAGAAGGTTTTTTGTTGTATAAGACATATAGGATCAATAATTGGCTCAGATTGGCAAGTCTAAAAAAGTAAAATACGATTTTCTTATTTGATGTTCATTTAATTTGATTATCAGCTAACTGGATCGTACTTAAACAGCTTTACCCGATTCCTGATAATCATTTTACTTTAATGAATAATATTTATTATTGCACATAAACTCTTACAAAGCGTTTTTTTATTAAAACGCTTTCGTATCTCCTTAAATTATTTAATCAAAAAGATCAAATTGTTTATATTATTAGTGTATGTATCAGTTACGTGACCATAACCCTAAACTTGAAGCTCAATATTTTCCTTATACATTCACTCGCTCACTTACTCAAATTTACTTTATATAAGCTATCAGGAATTCGGTCCTGCAGTTATCGGGAATTGGGGCAGCTCTAAGAACGGTTATCGGAAATTGGGTCTTGTAACTACCTAGCGATTAATGATGAATTAAAAAAAAAAATCACTTATTACCGGACGATTTTTACCTCTTAATTGATAAGGTAAGGTCTTCATTACTTAATTAAATTTTTATAATCATAATATAACGGTTGAAAACGATATTTATTTGTAATTGAATAACAGGTAGCTTCTCAAGTTATCAGCGATTGGGTCAACTACCTTGTGAAGCAATAAATTGAATAAATTCGATACATTTTTGCTTGTGGACTGTTATGTTTCTTTAACATTTCTCCTGTCATACTGCGAATGGAGAAACAAATGTAAGTTCGTTATTAATTGATGATTTAGATATTTTTAATTTTTATTTAGCATAATTTATACAAATACGCAGTATTATAATTTTATTGATTTTTAATGTTGTAATTTTAATATTTTTAAACAAAATAAACAATTTATTTCAATATATTTCAATTATAATAATAAATGTTTTAAAAATACAAATTAGTCTTTATCACTGTCTTTGTTTATCACGTGCATGATATCTTCTTTTAGGTATATTTTGATAATATTTAAGCTGCTCTAACTATTCTAGACTGATATCTTGCACAAGACAAATAATAAATAATTGATGGTGCATGAGAACAGCAGCTTATAGTTCTGATTCAGTTTACACACGCACAGTAATATCTCTTTATAGCACTGTAACCAATAGTATTTGGCGTATGGTCAACATAACAGTTATAAGTTTTTTTTAAATATGTGCCGAGATTGAATATGAAACTTCACTATTGTAGGTTCTCTTTCAAGTATTCTACATTTATTTCATTATTTTCATCAAATATTTCTGCTAAATATGATACAGCTTGATGTAGTTGATAAGATTCTGTGAATAATATTTTCAAATCTTTTTCGGCCATTTCAGCAAAATCCTCTAAATCTCGAGATTTTGGTTTTTCGAATTTACTTTTTTATCTACTCCATCCAACTGATTCTGCTTCCTCGGGCAATGTATATTCATTATTTTTACGATCATTAATTTGCGACAAGACTTCATTGGTTATCGAAACATTCGCGATAAGTCGTTTTCCAAATATATTATATGAAAAACCGACTATTTTACAATAAGTTTCTGCATCAGGAAGCAATTGATTGTCCAACTGTTTTTGAAAAAGTATCCATTTTTGACCTATAACACCATGTACTACTGCCTCTACAACCCACCGAAACATCGTTACTAAACGGGAATAATTTGCTTTAGCTGTATTAAGCTGTTTTCTTTGGCCTTTTAATGATGGCATCAAGACTTTAAATCCTTTAGTTTCTAAATACTCCACAATATCTCGAAAGCCACGGTCAATAATAAAAACATTACCAGTTCGTAATGAATTTTTCCAGTTTTCATTATTTTTCATCTCATCTTTTAGGATTTGAGCATCATTTTTGTTCGCCAAGAAAGGACCAAGCACAAAGGGTAAAAGGTTTGACCAAATGCGTCTTTTTTTGACCTGAGTTCGTTTCGCTCTGATATTTATTATTGGTACTCTTTAAGTGCCTAAGATAAGTTCCGTCTGCAACCAAAACAAGTTTGGTATTTTCAATATCATGGATTTGTCTTACATTATTCGCAGGGTGATAAGACATTAGATCGTTTCTAGATACAGCACGAAGTTCAAAGTGTGTTGGTAACACATCTTTTAAAGGCATTTAGAATTCAGGTATGTATATCCTGACTTTGGAAAAACCTTGTTGCCGAACTTTAAATACAACCTGATTTATGTTATTGTATTTTCCACATATAAAGCAGTATGCCTAAAAATTTTAAAAAATCGATAATATCCAATTTAAAAAAAATGTATACAGCAAAACTTGAATTTTCTTTTTCAGCGGTGATAGCAATCCAAAGCCAAAAAAATAGGACTTGCTAGATCAAAATCGGTTGACGAAATCCTGAGATCCAACTGATTACACACACACACACCAACATATACACACACATACACTCGCGCGCGCGCGCACACACACAGACGAACATTTTCTAAAAATAGTGTATTTCGATTGTCGACTTTATAAAATGTGTTTATAACATGTTTTTTCGACATGTCATTTATCGTCCATAGCAAAGCTTCCTCTACGAGAAAGCAATACTTAAATCATCAAACAATAACGATTTACATTTTTTTCTCCATTCCCAGTATAATAGGAGAAATGTTAAGGAAACATGGCAGCGTCATGTAAAAATGTGTCGAATGTATTACATTTAGTGCGTCATACAGTAATGAACAGCGACGTCTAATAAAATACTACCTAGATTAAAATGAATTTTTTAATAGATTCATTGATATTATTGTCCATACTAATTTTTTTTTATTCAACGACTCTCCATGATTAAAAATGACTCCAAACACTAAAACGTTATTTTAATTTAAAATACAGTTTATATATATTTCTTATCTGTGAGTTCTACGCAGAAGCCAGCAATAACGGAAAATGACAAGAAAATTGGTTTTTATATTTTTTCGTCTAATGCCATGGCTCGAAAAATCTGGAAATATTCAGGATAGTAGAAAATAAGAAACTGCATAACATATTTTTTTTTGGAGCTGCACTCCCCAAAATCAGTTGTATACGACAATTTGAAATTTTCGAACGTTAGCCAGAATTTTTTGGATCGGTTGAGAAATGGCAGAGATATCATTAAAATAACTTTAAAATAATTATTAGAACCTTCACTAATTTAGCTATTGTTAGCTTTAGCATAACGGTTACAGGATTGACTAATGCCACCTCTAATGCCTCTCTCGATGAACAACTCCAATTTTACTCGACTATATTTGAACATGGTGCCCCATGTCAATCTAGGCATTGTGTAGTAGTGTGCAAATTTAAGTCCGTAAGCGTGTATACATGTACAGCAGAAATTTTCTAAACATTCAAAAGCAATAATACAACAGTCTTTACGTATTAGTCTGAATACTCACCACGATTTTTATGTTAAATATTTTTCAAATATTTACAGCATGATTGCCAATATTATCAAAGATGTCTCAATTAGTGAGTTTGCTATAAAAGTCATCTTTAACAGATAGCAGCACATTCTTTAAGTTCTCGAAAGAGCTAACGGCATCATAAAAAAAGAACTCCTTTATACAATGATAACAATATATAAACTTGAGTATACTCATCCTGTATGAATGTCTTGGAAGTGATAAGGTAAAACACCCAATAGTGGACCACATACGAAAAGCTAGGTAGAAAAGTGATCGTTTTGCGACTTTTTTTTATATGTTTTCACAAAAAACCTATT
>JAPYYV010011118.1:0-12879 GCA_030522625.1 Copidosoma aretas | reverse complement strand
AAAAAAAAAAAAAAAAAAAAAAAAAAAAAAAAAAAAAAAAAAAAAAAAAAAAGCATAAACGACTCAGACGAGTTCGGTGAAACCGGAGGACGCCTCGCGCACCAGGGGCTTGCTGTGCGAGTCGCGGTGCCGGTGATGGCGCAGACTGGACATGGTCGCGGCGACGACGACCGGCGTGCCCGGGGCCTTGGCGCGGAGGCGCTCTCAAATGGTCTTTTTCCGCTTCGCCTCCGACGCGCTGAACAGGTGCTGCAGCTCCGGTCGGCCGGCCAGCGCTGCCAGTACCATTTCTGTTGCCGTTGGTCGCGGGCATCGGGAAGTTTTGGAAATTAAAAATTGATGATGATTACCGATATTGCTGGGAGCGGTCTCGGATGGACGCGCGTGCAGCGAACGCAGCGAGGAGACTTACCGTGATCGACGGCGCTGCAGTTGTGCTCGTGCTGCAGCTGCTGGAAGATCCTGTCGGAGTCCTCTTCGCTCGAGCGGAGCGCGAGGCGCAGGGCCTTCCGCAGCTCCAGGGCCGTCAGCGTGCGGCTCGCGTTCGAGCTGCAGACCTGAAATGGTTGAAAAAATCCACGAGTGTGCAAACGATCCGAGAAATCGAATCGATATTGTGCGATGAATGAATAATCGAGGGAACGAAGTCAAGAATAAGTATAGATGAAAAAAACACACGAATGTACGAGCGATCGAGATACATCGAATAAAGGTGTCCAAGTTGAAACACGCAGACAAGCTTTTCAAAAATGCTGCGAAATATTATGTCATAGCATTTTTCTTCCAAGCATCAACGGATATACATACGCGTGAAGCCAATTGGTTTGAGATTCGATCGGCCAAGAGTGATGGCGCGTGGTTCGCTTGTTGAAAATGTTTCCTTGTCGGTAGTTTTGATCAGATTTCAAGAGATATTAGAGCCTCATGAGTAGTATAATGCAACAGTATTTTTCAAATAATTGCGAGGAATAAAATACTTTTCATTTTTTTTTATAAAAATTAATTTCAAAGTTGATGTGACAGCAAAGATTATAGGTTCAGGAGGCGCGTCAGTGATGTCCAGCAGAATAAAAATAAAATAAACGACTTACCTCGAAGGCAACGTGCACGAGATCGAGCTCGGTGCTGGCGTTGGCGATGGCCATGACCACGAATATGTACTCCTCGAAGTTTACGAAGCCTTGATCACGCTGTTGTGAAAAAAAACAAAAACAAACAAGATGAATAATTTATGGATTGATCACAATTTTGTAACCATCAGCATCAACAGGACTCCGTCCGACCTTATCGTGAATGTTGAACAACGCCTGCGCCGACAGATTATTCTCGTCGAGCCCGAGCAGCCTCACGAACTCCTGGTAGTCGACCATCTCCGGGAAGGCGGCGCACTTGTTGCGCACCAGCTCCTCCTCCGTGTTGTTTTTCAGCAACCTACGCTCACCGGAGTGTTGCAGCAGTGTCTGTCATTTTTGACGCACGCGTCGCGCGCGCGATATTGAACAATTTATTAAAATGCAATTAAAAAAACTCACCCGAGATTGTAGCGCAGCTTGTGCGCGTTCACGATACCCGAAGCGTTCGGCAGGCGCAGCTGGTGCGCCTTGCTGATTATTCGGCAGTCGTCGTACGTGTAATCCGACACTGGAATCTTCAGGGCCCTGGAGGACACGAAAATTATAGTTCACACCAATATTATCATCCACCGCTCTTGTAAGTTATTCCCCTTGTAGATTCGCGTGGACATTTTGACGCACTCGCATACAGGTATCGCAATCGAATCCCAGACAGTTTACACTTGAACCGATGTCAAAGTTCGCTTCCGAACTTCCAACCTGCTTTGATACGCAAAATTTCTCGCGTATAGTATGGTAACAAAATCAGCAGATTGCTCGGTTTCCGAGAACAAACTACGAGCAAGACGCGTTCCGGACCAGATACTTCCTCGCGTCTTCCCACGGTGTTTTCACACCTTCCTACTCGGTGGGATGATATTGTGAAAGTTTTTCCTTCGCGCGTGCAGGGTCCAGAGAAATATACAAGCACGTGCCCGTGTGCGAAGACACTTACTCGGCCATGAGGCGTCGCACGTTGTTGGCGTAGAGTTTGGGATCGAGTTTTTCAGCCTCGCTCGGATGGTAGACCGGCAAAAATTCGATCTCGCAGCTGCTGTTCAGCTGCGTGAGCGTCAGCCAGAGTAACTTCAACCTGTCGATTTGAAATTTTTGTTTTTTCATACGTTGGTTCAACTATACTTTTTTTGGGAGGACGGATTTTGTTTAGGTACTGTTGTTTTCAGATTGTAAAACGACTAAATCTAAAACAGTCAACAATACAATACATCTTGAATGTAGATCAAATAATATTATGAAATCTGACGGTTGAATAGAATTTTTTCACCTTCAATTTTAGCGCGCAAGAACCCCTTAGTACTTTGGGTTGTGCACAACAATTATTCAAGGTGACATTAGAACGCGAGGGAAATTAGTGGGAAAAAGTTGTGCAACGGGAAAAATAAATTGTACAAAGTAATCTTACGCTCCAGGTCCTTCCCAGGTCCAGGTGACGGTGTCAAGTTTGTTGGGATACCTTATGCACACAGGCTGGACAGGCACGCCAGGATAAAAGGCTCCGGACTTGAAGGTGATCAAACACGAACGATTCGTGCAAGTGCCCTCGGGAAATATCATCACCTGGTGTACGTGCGATTTTTAATGATTGATTATTATTGAAATTGCTGCTGGTTATTTGGTACAAAGATTCGTCAAACTCTAGATTCTTACGCAAAATCTAATTCTTATGAGTTTCCAAAAATAATAATAATAATGAACAACAAAAAATCCACGATTAATATTTTTTTCGATATCACATTTTTAATACGCCATCAATAGATTGATTGTGTGCCTATATTTTTCGTGTGTCGCCAATATCGGATACATTGTTTCGGAATAATGGTTTTTAATTTTTGAACGGTTTTTACATTATGCAGGTGTATAGAGTTAGCTAATTGTGTTCATGAATACGTTCCGCCTTATCTCATACATAAATATCATACCTGAGGCCAGTCCTCCTTCGAAGTGGCACGTTCGATTATCTCCTTGACGGTGTTCTGTCGGGAGTTGGGGTCTTCCCGCCACACGTACACAGGCTGCGTGTAGTTTATCAGCTCTGTTGGGTTCGTAAATGGTAAAAATTACTCGTTTGTTTTAGAAATTTGTCTCCCTCGTCATGCAATCTGTTTATTTGGGAGCATTTTGTTCATGTCCATGTCCGTAGTGAATGGAATAGTAAAATATTTTCGAGTGCAGTAAGTGGCAAGAATCTCTTGCAGCTGCATCCAAATGGAATGTATATAAAATCTATGCACTGATGCAAAAAACAGAATAGCATGTAATGAAAATGTTTTTAAAAAATAAAGAAAAACAGAGTAATTTTTTAGAATCTGAAATTTCATGATAAAATTTTTTAGTGCGCACATAAAAGCTCCGCATTTAACACTGATTTGGGCTATTGATTTAGTTATTAGCTTTGAAAGCCTTCTATCTTTGTTTTTTATAAATGTAATGCCTGCATTTTTCCGATGTATGAATCATAACAATACTGTTTTTGCAATAGAGTATTAAATTTGTAATAGTACTTTGAAATTATCTGATTTTAGGTTTTTTTTTTTTATTTCAGCCTTTGATGAATTTTTAAGGCCAAAATTTAAGTTGGACTAGTTATCTATTTACTATTTTTTTATATAATACGGCATTTTATTAGGAACCAGATGAAATTATTGTTCACGTCAGAATCTATGCCACCCAAAATGGGTTTCCGCTCGGATGAACCGTATACAAAAATATACATCTTATTCGTTTTAAAAAAATTACAAAAATAAGGCTATTATATTGCTTGCTATTTTTGCTTCCTCATAGAGGAAGCTTTGTATTGGTAAAAAAAAAATTTTTGTGGAAATACTGTAGAAATGTCTTATATAGTGTCTAGAGTGAAAAAATACCATTTTTAGAAAAAGTCTGTGTGTGTGTGTGTGTGTGTGTGTGTGTGTGAGAGTGAGTGAGTGAGTGTGTGTGTGTATGTACTCAGTCATATCTCAGGAACCCAACGGTAGATTTCAATGATTCTGGGCTTGAAATTTTACTTTTCTTATTATTATGGCGGCTCGGAAAAAAAAAAATGAAGTTTCATACCTTATTAAGGTTTTTATAATGATTTTTATGGTCAAAAAACAGGTTTTTTACTTCTAGAAGGGTTAAAAAAATCAATGATTTCTAAATAGTAACATCTGATAGAGCTTTAAAAAAGCTCTATTTTTCATTTTGAATAATCTTGATAAGTTATTTTGTTTATATTTTATTAAAGAAATACTAAGATTTTTGTGAAAAATCACTCATATCAGGAATTCTTTAAGTGATTTAGATGATTCAATGCTTGAAATATTTGTTTTTATATCCTTGCATTAATTTAAAAAAAATTCAAGTTTCATACCTTATTAAGGTTGTTTTAACATTTTTCTATGTCCAAAAAGCGGTTTCTTGCTACTTTTAGGGTAAAAAAATTTATAAGCGATTGTTTTAATAGTTGCACCCTATATATGCAGCATTAAAACAGCTTCATTTTAAATTAATAATTTTTTTTTTACGTTATGTCATTTCGTTTAATTGAAGAAAATCTACAATATTTCATCTTGAGTCAGTCATATCTCAGAAACCCTCCAAATGATTTTAATGATCTAGGGCTCAAAAGGTTTCTTTTTATATCCTTATATAGGTTCACAAGAAAATTTGACGTTTTATACCCTATCAAGGTTGTTATAACGATTTTTATTGCTAAAAAAACGGTTTTTGGTGTTTTTTGAGTGAAAAAATTTAAATTTGATTTCATCAATAGTTACATTCTATAGATGATTAAATAGCTTTATATAATTCAATAATATTTTAACTACAAGATGGTTATATCACGTACATCGATATCAGTAATAAGTTCCGGTTATTTGTTAAATTGATTTCAATTAAAAAAAATTTTAACAATATGTTTTGTACTATTTAGGTAAAAATTATATTATTTTTGAAATAATTCCACATCATAGAGTACGAAAGTAGCTACTTTTTACATTTTAAATCATTCTAGTATTTTATTTTATTTATTTTTAGTTAAATAATTGCAAAAGTATGTTGTTGAGGAAGCTTTATGCTAATTTATTGGCAGCGGTTTTTTTACCATTTGATATCTATTTTTTAAAGGTTTCAAGGGATGATTTTTTTTTTCACCAAAATATTATTATTAAAATTTATTTTCGATATGAATAATGCTATATCTACTATAGTTTTATCGTAAAATTATTGTACACATCTACGACTGCAGGTACGTTTTTTTTTTTGAAGGGCCCATGCAAAATATAGGGCATTTTCGTAATTTTTTTTTCTATAAATGGCATGGTCATCTTATGTAAAGACGGAAAATAATTTTTGATGTCAGTCGGGGATGACAAAAAATTTGCACAAGTCAAAAACTGTGATGCTATATCCAACAAAAATACCGTTCTCGAAAAAAAAAACAAAAAAAAAAAAAAAAAAAAAAAAAAAAAAAAACATAAAAATAGAACAAAAGGTAAGAACCTTTAAATCTAATCCTGTAACAATCAAAAAGTATCAAATTACATTTCGGTCCACACACTCAAATCGAGATGGATTTCTTTACTGGAATAAACTTTCAACTCTAGTGGGTATGAACTTTCGACAAAGAGTACTATATGAAAAAAAAAAATTAAGAAAAGAACTAAAATAACCATGTGAAAAAAACAATTAAAAATAAATAAACAACAGGATGGATCTTCACATACTTCCTATAAAGGGATTCAGACCAGATTCGCGTCTGACGATGATGGAGGGGAATCCCGTGACGTAGATGATACCACCGTCAAGGAAACTCGAGTGGGGCGCCACTACGAGAACAGGAGCTTCTGCCCGCGTCGCTTGTCTGCCTCGTACGACTATCCTCATGCCACCTGCCTGGTACGTCCATCGGCCCAGCAGACATAGCCATGGCACCACTTGTCTGTTGTTGGTTTGCGAAGTGTGTTTTCGTATTTGTGTTCAGAAATAAATCTATTCTTATAACGATCGATATTATTTTATTTTTTTTATTTACATTGAGAAAAAATGTACGTATACAAATGAATGTCATTATTATTTTTTTTTTTATTTGAGTGACTCGTTCATTGGCAGGTGAATGCTTTTTTGCGCTTTTTTGTTTCAAAACAATTGTACACAATATTCTATGTAAACATAACAATGCCTGTCAACGTAGTTCATGTTAATTAATATTTTTTTCTCAGTGTAAATTATCTTCGCAAAAATATATGTACACGAAAAAAAGAAAAAAAAAATCCATCCTCAATTTATTGTGCAAATAAACTATTGTGGACATCCCTTGGGCATTTTATACTATACACATTTACACCTTACCAGAGTATTATTATTATAAAGATGCTATTTATACCACTTGTTAATTGATATATCAGTCGTCCCTGCATGTTAAGTAAAGCATGTTACTGTGTTAGTATGTTATTATGTTAATTGGATCAGTAAGAGATTCACTGTGGATATTTATTAGTCTACTATGATTATAGTTACTATGTACAATAATATTTTATCATCCCATTCACCATTTATATACATATTGTTCTTAGTTATCTAGGCCGACACTTGTGAAAAAAAAAAAGTTGTTTTTGTATCATCTGCCTAAATTTTATTTCAATCACGTGCGTACTTATGCATTAGGTTGCCTGGTCCCTTAAATATAATGAACTTGACATTTTTGTAATATTCTAAATTCGATTTGTCTAATCTAAATTCTGATAATTGCATTATGTCATTATGGATGGAGAACGTTACGTAAAGTGTTCGAGCACGAAAAAAAGTATTAAGGTTTTCAAACTCGACATACGCGATCGATACTATTTTAGAGATGAAAAAAATTTGTTTTTGGCAAAATCGAAAAATCAACACGAACGATGAAACTTTATTTCTTGTGATTCAATGATGATTCCATTTATTTCTGAAATATGTAATTAAATGTCGAGAATACTAAAATAATTATTAATTAAATCACGTAAAATTGCCGATAAAAGAAATCATTCCTGCTAACGTAACGTGTTTTATTCAATTTAATAAAAATAAATATTTAAAAATAGTGAATAAAAATAGCTTAAAATAACAACCCTATGAAAATACGACACAAACGAGAAAAAGACACCTACTCCCAAAGAACGGAAGTCGACTGGTTTCGGCCTTTGCGACGATACTCGGACCGCCAAGGTAAGTAACAGGTAGAGCGTCGAAGAAGGTGGAGTGTGGCGCGAGCGCCAGTATCGGCGCCTCCTTGAAGCTAGCCTGTCGACCCTTCACCCTCAGATAGTGAAAGCCTCCGCAGACGAAGAAGACCCGCATTACCCAGCAGGTGACCACTCGCAACTTCCTGCGTTTTTCATTCGTTTGTTTTTTTTTTATCCCCAAGTGCGCGTACGTGCGTGCATTTTCGTAAATATTAGTTGCGTATATCAGTTAAACTACTTATTTGGTTGTCATTTTTGGATACTTTTGGATTCGTGCAAAAAAATTAGAGGGACATGAACTTTGCATTATCCTAGCAGAGGCTATTTAGTGGATATACAGCTAGTTGTGTACATGTAAATTACGTGCAGTACAAAAGCTTAACATTCAGTAGGAATCGGATATTATGCTGAAGTTATAATTATTTTCAAAGCTCATAGGCATACCCATATAATGCTAAGAGCTCAGTTTTATGTATACCAAACTATTTTGTGATACAGAATAAATGTTTTATCCACCTTAATCCTGTTAGAAAATGTTTTTACATTTAAAGTTAATTGGAATTATTACTTTGTATAGTATCATTAACGTAAACAAAATTTAGGAATCGATATTTTTATAGATACAAAACACTTATATAAAAGTAAGAGGTTGGTTTTTAAAATGAAAAAAAAATTTTAAATACCAGAAATTAAGATTAAAGACAGTATGAGTGTAAAGCAATAACATTGCTCTAAGAAATAAGAAATTTTTTTTTTTAGTCAAGAGAAATTCATTTCCAATTACGAGATTTTTCGTATGAATAAGAAAGCCAATTTGTTAAGAATATTTTTTAATTTTATTAAATTAAATATCAGTGCGTAATAAGAATTTGAATTATTACGAAATCAAATGCATGTTCGTGCATTAAGCAAATGTTTTTTCACATTAACAAAAAACAAGAGTAGTGAAGAACTTTCAGAGAATTTTCGATCCTCGGTGCATTACAGGGAGTTCAACCGGTTTCAAAATTAACAATAAGAATGAGACGAAAGTTTATTCACGTGTGAGAAGAACCTCAAAGATAACACTGTCAAAATTTGGAGGCATGAGGTTCCTTCAAAGCCACAAAATCAATAAAAGTAATAGCGTCGGTATTACACGTAGTAACACGTTTAACTTATGGGATTCTGAGCACTTTTGTTGCTTTTATCTCGCTCGTTTGCACTGAACATTTGATAAAATTTTTTCCAGCGATAACAGAATATTCAATAGTCTTAAATAACCTGTCAAATATACGGAATAAATTAATAAGCGTAGGGGAAACTACTTGAGGTTATGTTTTTACACAAGTGTAAGGACGTTAATGTGTGAGAAAAAAAGGAAAGTGATGCTTCACGGGCTCTTGTGGTCCAAAAATATATTTTTGACCTATAAATCAATTTCCCTTTCTTTTTCCAACAAACGATTTATCATAAAAAAAAAAAAAGAAAAAAGAATTTAGGGCCATTTGGTTTATTAACGGATCAAACCCTATGATTGATCAAGGATTCAGTAAAAGTTTATAAATACATTTTTTCACGACTTTCGTATAATGTTTTTTACAACAAATAAAAATATATTATTTTCCACATTTTTTGTTTTAATTAGAACACATTAAAAATACAAAATTGGAAAATATGCGAGCAAAAACATTATCCATCATAAAATTATAAAATATAGAAAAAAAAGTTTGAAAAACCATACAAAGAGCTGATACATATCTAGTCTACTTAGTAAGGTAGAAAAAAATTAGAATTCCAAATGTTTGTTCGTGCTCTGGGTGGTTAAGGGTTTTCTCGTATAAAAATTATATTTTATTTAAAAAGATACTATGTAACTGCATTAGGGCTTGTATTTACATTAAGATAAACATAAAAATAAGATAAAATTCGGAATTTAGTATTGACTGTTATATTTATGCCAATAAATAATTTAGTTATGATATACCATTACATTTAATTGTTTCAGATAACGACTGCTTGTGTAATATTCACATGCAATTTTGTTACTTAATATTATAAACATTTTATGACGACATGAATAGTAAATAAATAAATACAATAATATGTATTATAAATACAATATAAATACAATATAATGTAATAACAGTGACAAATTTTTATTTATTAATTGATGAAATAAATTTTAATATTAGAAATGTTAATCACTACAAAAAAATAAGGCACCAAAAGCTAGTAAAGTAAATGCAAAGCTGTAACGTGAGTTTTTTCGTTCGAATGTTGTTAAACAGTATTATTTAAAATATTTTTTGTAAAATTGTTTGTAGATCTGTCGTTCTAACTAAAGCAACCAAGCATTTATCTCTGTACCACCGATCGAAAAAAAAAACGTTACAAGCCTTCCGCTTCTTTTCAAATTATAATGTTAACCATAGCATGCGTGTCTCGATAAATATACACGTATGTATTACACATACGGAAGAAAGGTATACAGATACAAGAAAAAATAAAGAAAAGGAAGTGTGGATTTAACTATTATGATTATACATATCTACAAGGTACAAAGGAGAGAATATCGTGACGAGTTTTAAGAAGCAGCTTAATTTATGAAAAATACTACTCTAATGCATACAAGGCATGACTAAAATAGTAATCACTAGAGCAAAAAGTTTATTTACACCGTATGTAATATTTTATACGACGAAATGGTATTTTTTGAGGCCTACAAATTCGTATTTAATATTAGGCCTTTAAACATAAGGTTTATGTATGAATGTGTAATTACACTCTTTGCTCTGGTGAAAATTTAAGGTAATAGGCGATTATTGCTGCCTAAAGAGCGAGACTTACCGTCTCCAGCCTTTGAGAGGTGCTTTTCTCAAATCCTCTTCGGATAGTCCGTGAAGTCCTATGCACGCCAAGAGCCACGCCATTATCACAAGGGCTGTGATCGCCATAAGTCGGACTGGCAACAGGAATATCGTTAGGAAAATCACCTGAAACAAAGGAATATTGATGGTTGGATTTAAAAAATGAGCGTTTCGTTCTTACAGACGTGTATACAAATCAATCATAATATTGTGCTTTATTTTTTGTTTCGTTTCTTCCTTTCTTAAAAAATATGACATCGAACGCAAAACAAAACCAAACTGCGAATTTTTCATTTCTTGTACGTAAAAAATATTGAGATCTTAAAAAGATATATGGTTAAAAAGTGACATTTTCGTGACTTTTTATATATTTTTAGAGTCAAATTTAACATGTGGCATTTGGTCTTAATATTTTCCACAAAATATTTATTTTGAAAGTAAAAACCGATCGCTTCTCTTTGCTGATTGATATATACAAGCAACTCCACAAAAAACTCCAGATAGATGTTCCCGGAAATTGAAAGAAAAGTTCACAAGGCACAAAGATTTTCATATTCAAATATATTTTGAAATTCGTGAAAACAAAATGAATACATTTTTTTTTTAAGAATGATTCTTTTTTTTTTTTTTTTTCTTGTTTCTAGTAGAAAATATTATAAACAAATTTCATGTAAGTCTTGTGGTTTTTAAGTTAAAAATTGTGCAGCTAGGGACCACATTACTTAAAAAATTATTTTTTTAAGATAAGCCAAAGAATCTTGAAAATTCATGACTATGTTCATGAATTCTTTTATATTTCTGGAGTTATGAAGAAGAAAATCTCACCTGTAAAAATGTTTTTTTTTTTAATTCACAAGAAATTCTAACTTTACTTTATGAAAGAAATCATTTCTATGCGATTCATATAAGAATACGATATCAAACGACGTCCTACATAATAAGAACAGAAAAAAGGAAGAGGAGAAAAGGACCAAAACATCTCACTCTCATCTCTACTACCCAGCGAGCGAGCTAATACAGGCAGTTTCCAAGCCACGTTCCACTTTTAGTACTGCCGAGTGAAATTAAATTTTTCCACGCCAACTGCACTTAGTGTTTATATCTGCGGTTACGCGGGGTGTGTAATTTCAGTAATATTCCGTGCAGCTCTCGCACGGGTGGTGGAACCCTTTTGCCTAGTTGTCTATTTACTCTATTCCCAATAATTATATGTAGCTCAATTGCGCGTTTGTTTTTTGAATAGATAATTGTTACGTGCTTGAGATTTAATTATTTCTTTCTTTCAAGTATTACAATTTTTTTATGAATAATTCATGTATGAAAAACAAGTACTTATTTTTTTTTGTATTTATATTATACTAATAATTAATTATTCGGTGCTAATAAGCATGAAAATATTTCAATTCCTGACAAGTACAGAATATAAATGCAAGAAAATTAGCTAGAAAGGTGGGAGAAAGTGAAAAATTCAAGTGTGGAAAGAAATCACCTCACTTATTACCTAATGTATATAGATGTACCATACGAACATGGGAAAGCAGCTTAATAACATTGAAAATTGACCCGCTTATTATGATGAATTTTTTATACACTATTTTTGCTGCTGCCGTTCGGCGTTAAATACTAGGTCTTCAAATAAATTATTCTAAGAAAACTCGCTTTTTTATTGACAAAAAAAATATTGTTTTAAAAAGCTTATGCCGCGTGTGTTGCACGTTGCGACTTTACATCTGAATATCTCAATTGTTTGTACCGATACCGATGCTGAAATTTTAATCACGTCCAAAAAGCACTAAATTGGCATTATACATAAAGTTTCGGTGAAATTTGAAGAATTGCGTACGTGCTACTTTTAGACAAAAGTAAAAGTACTCATTCGCTCCTTTTGAAACGAAGCATTGAAGCGCAAGAGTTGTACCTAATAAGGCATTGAATATCGCGAACAAATTACAAGCCGTTGTCGAAGCCTCGTCAGCGGCATCAAAAACAGGACTCAAAACGTCAAAAGACGCTGCAATGGGAGCAAGCCCAATTTTTTTTTGCGATAGCTCAGCAGATCTTCGAGCCAAAAGCGAAAAGTGTCAGCTCAGCTCCGTACACCTTCTTGAGAACGTCGATACGAATTTCGCTACCGCTCCTCATTCTTGACGTACAAGTACACACGCTCACATGCACAAATGTACGTTGAGATTTCGAATTTCTCCTTTTGTTTTTGTTTTCATCGCCCGGACAGTGGCAGAGAGAGCCGAGGACACTTTCTAACCTTGTATACATTCTTCCGAGCATTCTTCCTTTCGATCTGCCATGACGGGTATTCTTTTATATTTTTATTATGTAAATTTGTTCGACGATCGCGACTCCGCTGCCCGCTCCTGTGTCTTTTCCGTATTGTATATTTACTCTTTTTATCGCTCGGCGGCGATGACCTGATCGCAATTTGGGTTAAGGAGCTTGGCTGGGCATTTTAGCTTTTTAACGAACGTAGTGAAATTCAGCAGGTTTCGTCAAGTTTCGGAACTTTACGAAAATTAATAAGAAAAAAAGTATACTTCTATTGTTTAATGAGTATTGAGTACATGCACTGTCTGAATGGATTTGGTGTTCTTTTGAATTGAATTGATCATAGTTGAATGATGATTACAAATGCTATAACATCAAAATTTATTTACAAATATTTTTTACCAAAAACCAAAAGGC
>JAPYYV010011116.1:0-14503 GCA_030522625.1 Copidosoma aretas | reverse complement strand
GGTTAAAAAGAGAAAAGAAAGTATCAATGTACAGTTGAGCTGCACGCCGGATCCTTCCGATCGGTTGATTGGCACACGTTTCGGTCTTTCGCAAAAATAATCAAACAATCGCAGTTCTCCAATGAGATTCAGAATTCGAGTCAATTGTAGTACCGATCCTCAAATTAGCTCCCGACTTGTAGCAAAAAAGAGGAACCCCGCGGTTCGGTTAATTTGCGCGGCTACAGCTGCTCGTAAATCCTGCCGTCGATGGTCGTTATACTTTTAAAATACAAAAGGTGTATAATATGGCCCCAGCGCAGTGGGGGACTATGTACTCCCGATCGCGCTTGATGGACGCAGTGCCGACACTCGCGCGTGACGCGTCGAGGACCCGAAATTTCCGCGCAAAAAAAAAACCAGTCCCCGCAAGACGAGGGGGAGAGGTGGGACGAGGCTCGTGTTTTTCACGTGTTTCGCCGCCGCTCCGCTTGATTTCTTTCTCAATCTCTCGCGAGGATCTGACCGGCCGGCGGGTTATTAATGAATTTTTATGAAAAATTAAGCTAAGCCCGCACGACGACTGGAGATTTGATCGGTGGAAGAGGGAAAAAAAAAAAATAATACGTACGATACTCGGGGTATATATGCGTGTTCTTGTAACCGTGTGAGGTCTACGGTGTGTGTGCTTTTGATCCTTTCTCCCTCGGAGAGGAGACGAAAGGTCGGGATCATTGTTGATCGAGGGAGGGGGAGTGTGCTCGATGAATATTTATAATTAGCGCTCGGTTACCCGTCGGCGGCTGAGGTACTTTATTGGAACGTTGGGACGGTAAATATTTCGAGGTTCGCCCCTTTTATCGAGATTGTAAGCGAACGAGACATCGATATCTTACGCAAATGAGGATCGGAGGGGTCGTAAATTTATTTCGGGAGTGTGCGGACAGGCTCCGGGTTCAGGTGAGGTACGACTAGGTTTGGTTTTTTTTTTTTTTGCTTTTGCCGTGAAATCCGATCGACCGGTGGAATTTGAAAAATTTGTAACACAGGAAAGTATAAATAAAAGGATGAGTGTATAAAGTACCAGGAGCATTGAACTTACGAAACAAAAAAGGCGCAAGATGATGATCTCCGCAACTCACCTGAAACACAAAGAAAAATTTTCCATTGTAATATAATATATATAGTAAGATACATTTACGAGTCCCGAAACGTACATGGATACAAGAATTTGAATGAGAGATTATTTCGACATTCTTTTGCGAATTAGGCATGCACGCGTATTAGGAATGGACGTGGGTTGTTAAAATAAACTTTCAAAAGCGGGACGTAAAAAAGGCGTGTATTTATTGCCGGAGAAAATAAAACCGACTCTAAATTAAAAATTGGCGCGCCGCCGATTACCCAGATATATATCATACGTTCGGAATTCTTCGGCCTTTTCGTCGAAGCTAGTGTAAAAAAAGGAAAAAGAGGAAAAAAAGAAAAAAAAAGAAAAAAAGTTGAATCCCCGAGAAATGAGACACAAATCATATCCGTCCCTTGAATCCTTCCCTACTCTCTGCCTCTCCATCTCGCGGGGCCCGCATAAATCGAGAAAAGGAAACTTGCATCAGCGGCAGCTTTCCTACCCACACAGGTATTACCAGTTTCTAAAAATAAACGCGCGTGACTTATACACACCGCGCTCTCGGCGCATAAATATTATATACCTCTATACCCATATACGCGTATATTATACACGGAGAGCCGAGTTTCGCGGATGAAAAATTTTTCCACCGCTACCCCGCTCTCCATTGTTTATTTCTGTCTATTCGGGCATATTTCAATTATACTCATACGTAGGTATACATACATACATGCATCTTTACTCCAGCCAGTATCTTTCGCACTCGAGTTTTCTTCTTTTTCACGCAGTCGCAACTTTTGAACAGATTTACGCTACAGTGGATAATCTTTACAACCCGACCAACGACCCGTGTATACCTATACACAAGATGGACTGTACCGAGACGCGTCGGGCGAAACTTAAACCAGACACCCACGCTCTGACGGATGGCCCGCATCTCTGGTGCCAGAAATCGCGACGCGATCCCCTCTGCCGACCTTGGCCACGAGACCTCGGCCGAAGACACGAAGCTCATCCACGCATTGTTACGAGGTGTATTACTTTCACCCTCCAGTAATGCTCATCTCGCCCGAGGATCTCCATACAAACTAAAGTTCGGCTTCGATTTTTCCGAGATTTTTAGGGCCCTCCGTTACTATGTTGATCATAACCGTGTGCTGCAATTATTATCATACTCGACGCATTAATTTCCGTCAATATTGATACTGAGATAGCGTACATGACTATAACCTGTTCCACGTGCACGCGCGCGCTCTGCTCTCATCCCCCCTGAAATTCCCCGATCGTGTACAAATATACGTTTTGCCCCGCCATCGCGAGGAATCTCAAATATTGACCACCAGACACTGCCCCGATCCTCCGTTGTGCATACCCTTTTCCCTTAAAAGCTTCGACGCGCGAGCGCGACGAGCCGTTTGTTTTTCAAATCGCCCCGCTTTTTTTCTCGGGACTCTGAGCTTTCGAAAAAAAATTTTTCCGGAAAAAAGAGACCCCTCAGGATCGCGCTGTACTCTCCGCGACTGCTTCGCGGTGCACTTGGGCTTTCGAGAAGCTCGAAAATTCCACTCGCCGCGGTAAAGCGCGCGAGAGGGGAGAGAGGAAGCGTTACGTCGCGGTCGCTGGAAAAAAATAATTTTACAACCTCGCGCTGGAACGTGTGCACGTTATACCTGTATATTTGTACGGACGAGGTGGCCGGTAACGGGTTTCCCCCCGCTCGCTCGCGCTGCTTCCCCCGGCGTCCGGTAGGTGATGCTGGCCAGGAGCGGAGCCGCTCTCCCGATCCTTGGCCCGTACAGCGCATGCACGGGCCGTCGACCTCAAAAGGAGAAGACGTCTCCTCCGGGCCTCTCTGCATCTTCGCAGCGCGCGCGCGAGACCCCCATTGTCGCGCGTATTCTCAATCATGCGACTTTACACGAGTCGAGATGGAAATCCTGTCGCGGAAGAAAAAGGGGCGATATAATAGGTGCATCGTCGGCTGGAATGTAAGACGAGTGCTCGAGTGGTGTACTACTTACATACGGCGAAGCGGGGAGGGGGTCGCGCAATCGCAGATGCAACATTGCACGAGTGCAGGTCCCGGCTTTTTTGCAGCAACGCTGCTTCTGCTGCTGCTCTCGCTTCGAAAAGTATAATCTCGATCGCTGGAGTTGCGAGCGAGACGTTCACTGTTGAAGATATTTACCCTTCTACAGACGCGTACGACGGTTCGACGATGATGATTTTTGTAACTGTATCGCCATTTATAGTTTCCATTGGTAAATAACACATCGACCCGTTGGGAATAGAGCCCGAGTGTGCCGTTCGTCGGAAGAAAAAAAAAGCTAATTACTCATTTGCTTCGCAGAAATAAGACTCGAGTACACGAATCATTAGCCGATCTTCGAGCCGGAGCGTTGGGCGCGGAAATTATCCCCTCGAGTTGAAAAATTTCCCGCCAAGTGCGCGTTGCGCGATCGAAAAGAGAAAAAGCAAACGCCAGCTTCCAACGAGAATATTCACGCGACCATTTGAATAAAAAATACCAAGGGGGGGAAACTCCTTCCTCGCGGGAGTCGTTAATGGCAAGCCGAGAGTGTCCCTCCGCCGATCCGTCCCTTCCGCCGTTCCGCTTGCTCTCCTCGCGCCTTTTTCGCAGTTGCGGCATGGATCGGGGCCGCGCTCGCCTCTGCTGGGGCCTTCCGAGAAGTTTCGTCATTTTCCTCAGCCGCGAAGAAAGCCGTAACTTTTGCAAAGATTTTACTGCCCGTTGCCGATGACGGTTGCAAGTTTTATCGCTCCGGCCCTCGATGTCGGTTCGGTGCCGATAATGCACATTTTTCGCTCCGCCAGGGATGGACGGTTATCTCGCGTGACGCTGTATATGCTTATACATACCGGCCCGACTATTTCCTGCAGGACCCAGGAAAAGCCCGTCGCGCTGGGTGTATACATCTGTTATCCTCGTTTCCTCTTGTTTTCTCGGAGGCGCGCATATAGTATCGCGTCCTCTTCGAAAGTGGCGATTTCCGTCCGAGCCGCATCGGCGCGAGGATAAGTACCATAGTGGGAAAGAGGAAAACTCGTACACTTCTCCCCCCACCCCCAATGTGTATACACTTCAAAAGAGCCGAGAGAAGAGGCCGACCGACTCTGATGGTCTGGGGGGCGCGAGTTGTTTTTTCCGTCTCCTATTTCTTGACGGTGATTGCTCTCTCTCTCTCTCTCTCTCTCTCTCTCGTACGACAGTTTCGACAGAGTATACAATCGGTCGTTGCGTACTTTTGGAGGAATGTACATAGTGTACGCAGTACGGGTTATACATACGGGATCCAACGCCCCGCGGCGTCCGGTAATTGAGCGTGGACGCTGACGTCATGTCGCGTAACGAGTTATACCAGCGAAAGGATTGTTTCGCCCGAAAATAAAGCCCGACTCACCGGAGCCCCCTGGACGTTAGAAATGGTACGCGAGTCAATTGTTTTTTTTTTTCTCTGATCCCTAATTTTAATCCTCGTCAGCGCTGCTCGAACGTATCAAACGAACCCGGTGAAATTAGAATGTTTCCAGCGCTGTTGGTCATCATTTTTTCGACCACATTGCAGGAAAGAGTATCGCAGCTTCGGCGCGCGCGTGTGTAGGACGGACCGGCCGTACATATGTAAATGTAATAGCCTTGGTATACAAAGCGACGACAGGGCGTGATCGATGCTTTTTTCCCCGGGATGACGGCGTAATTATCTTCGCGGCGCTCTCTCGCTCTTCGTCCCCGTACTCGAATCACGCATAATGAAGCAATGACGCCGTTGTATACCGAAAGAGCGCGCACGCGACAGATGGCTAGAAAAGTTACGAGCTGCTGCTGCTGCTTGAGATTAACAAAAATAGAAATTTCGTCGAAAAAAGCTCTTTGATTTTTGAATTTTGAATAATCGGAGAAAGGATGATACTTTTCCGATCCGCAGAGTTAATGGATCGTGAATTAATATCCGACTTCACTGATTGAGCGCAGCAGGTTCAGAATCACCGCGTTGCGTTTGTATATGTTTTTGGTTTCGCTTGGATTCGTAAAGTACGAATTGTACGAATAAAAAACGATTTATGAATACCAAGTATCCTCGTCCAGTGTACATCTCGACTCTGACGCCTATTATAATATATTGCAACGCTCAGGCTTACAATTAAGATTTATCGTTATGCCGTTGCTGACGGCATTCCAAAACAACTGCGAGAAGTCTAGTTACAGCTATTTTCCCCTGCACAAAGCCGAACAGGGTCCGTGCCTTCTCTTTCTGATGCACTTTCTTTCTTTCTGTTCTCCTTCAAGGCGAGATCCATACGGGCGACGATCGATAGCGCCACCGCGGGGCTCCGGTGAATCCTCGAACTCGATGCCTCACCGGGACTGTCGGTAAGACAGGTCACTCACTTTTCTTCCGTAGTTACAGGGTTTCAGGGTAAGCAATCTCTACAGCTAGCAATGAAACACGATTCTTTGAACCTTCGTTTTACAAGAAATTCCCATAAAAACGTAAAAGTTCACTGCCAGATACAAAGTATCGAGGACGAAAGCAACTCAACTCCAAAGATCACCGATCCAACGACCGAAGGTCGGTAAGCGCGGCCGCTGTCGAAGGATCGAGGCGCCGCGAGATCGAACGGGTCGATCGACCGTACGATCCCGCTCCAGGTAAGCGCTTATACTTATAAGTATGCATGTAAAAGGGTATACCTGGCGGCGAGTGAGAGGCGCTCTTTCGTACCTACCTATCCTTCGGAGATTCCCGTCACCTGCAGCACTCTTGCGAAATCTGAGGTCGCGCGCAGGAAAGGAGAGGCGAAAGTACAGGCGTAGCACGATCACATACGCGCAGCAGTCATTACATACATACAGCGACGCCAATAATTAACACTTCACGGGCGCACCCTGCACTCTACAAGTAGTTGGGTGTCTTTTTAATCTTTCTCATCCTCAAACACACAAAAACAAAAAAAGATCTGGCCGACTCTTCCCAAACCCTGCAACTCGAACGGGCAAGCATCGGGGATACCGCGCGTTCGATCCCACCCAAGGTAACGTCGTCATCGTCGTCGGTAAAACGGCCGCGTTCATTATATCTAATATCAACAGACCGCGAGCGAGAGCGGCCGCCGGAGTCTTGAAAACATCTTTTGTGTGCCGGCTGATCGCGGCACAATGATCGGGCCGACCTCAAAAGCCTCAATGTATGCAGAGGAGAAAACGGAGGGAAGAATGATAATTGCTTTTACGCGAAGAAAAGAGTCGCGCGTATATAGTCCGAGTGAGTGGCGCGATCCGCGACAAACAAGCCGATCGAAGAATCGGGAGGGAGAGATGCGAAAATGTATGTATGCAAGGCCCTGAGTTTTATTCGGACCCGATTCCACACTGAAAAAATACTATGATTAGTTCAACTAAATACATTATAGTCAAACTTGTAGTTTCAACCACAATATTATTCTAGTCGTATGCATACAATAATACAGAATATAGGTAGGTTTCACTGAGTTTTATGGTTGAGACAACCAGAAACCTCTGCGGCAGTTTTGACCATAATTTTCGTAGTAGTTGTTACGATGATATTTTTTCAGTGCAGCCACGGGGCTGCTGCGATTTTGCATGAAGGTAGAGATCGCAGATGTGTTGCGCATCGAATCTTTGTCCTGATGCGTAATTTGTATGTTCCGCTACCGACCGTAGACACGAGACTTTGTCAGGCGACCGATACCGATTGTAACACAGAATAATAATAATCATCGTGATCGCCCTTACCTTGTGCACGTAGGATCAACCGTGTATAAAAAACTATACCCTGGACCGAGCCCTGGACTACTCAGCGATTTTTCCCTCCCGATTTCGGTCGCTCGCGCGCACCCGACCCGATATGGCTATTACCATCGGCACTCATCCGAGCACGCATGTAAAACCCCACCTCGTTCCGGCTACCGTACATAATATATAGAGCTACCTATACATACACATGTGAAGGTACGCGCTCTGATTTTGCGCCTCCTCCTCCTCCTCGTAATATTATGTACAAGTAAGGCTCGCGTGCAGAGCCAGTCAAGTCAACTCCGCCAGGTTGGGGCGTCACGCTCGAGGTGGTATAATGTACGTACGAGGGGGGCCTTCTACCCATCCGAAGGAAACACGCATATATAATGCGCGCGTTACACCCACAAATACCCATCTGTACAGGTAAATGCGACGCTGAGCGGAGTACCTGTATATATACGATGTATCGGTAAGTAAGTAAGTATATGCATATTGTAAGCCGACCTCATTGTGCGGATAAGATATGTACCTAGTGTGGGCTATATAATGTGTCGAGGTGTAATGCAGCTCGAGTAACCATAATATATAATTATATGCTGACTCTGCGCCAAATCGTCGTTGTTGGCATATACTGCAGTGTCGGGGGCCCGAGGAGAGGCTCTGTTGTGTCTATACCTCTTTATTATTTCAAACGATCGCGACGTTCTGATGTTCTTCCACTCGATCGGATGAGTAATGAACGCAAGTATGTACACGGCTAAACGATGGTTGAAGGAAAAAAGGCGTGATTCAGACATCGTAACATTATTATTATATCATCGAGATTCCTATTGGCCGATGATTCTTGAACAATATGCCAATACAGACAATGCTGATGCAAACAACATTCGTCAATCGGCCGAGTATGCATCACCATCATCATTATCATTACTCGGATAGGTATATCATGAATATGTGCCGCGCACAGAAGCAGCGGCTGTCGCGCACATTAAAACACACGCGGTAATCCCGCTCGTATATTGTACATCGGGTGCATCGATCTACTTCAACGCGCGCGCTAACTTACTCCGCGTCCCTCCATCATATGGCAAGAAAGAAAGAAGGAAGAACAGCAGCAGAAGAAGAAGGAGCGAGGGGTACTAAATCCGCGTGTACAGGCGTGTGCATATCGATCGATTCCCTCCCCCCAGCTCTCTATACTCCCAGCAACTGCCTCGTGGGAAGCGTACAACGCGCGTCGCGGACTTTCTTCTCCGAGGGCCCCGAGATCGTTATTCTCCTTCTCCACCACCTCCTCCTGGAATAACTTTCGCGCGGAGCCCGCGTAAACTGCAGAACCGGAGTGTATATTGTAGCTACGTTCTCGCAACAATGGACGGCTCGCATGTACATAAATATAGGCATCGATCGAGCGCCCCTCTTCCCCGTATTTCGCTGCTGTATTATACGCGCTGTTTCAAATAACTCTCCATAACTATACAAGTACACCGACCGCGGAGCCTCTTTTTTTCCGCGCGCGATCGGAACAATATTCGTCGTGCATCCCGCGCCGCGTTGATTACGGATATGTATACCTGTATACTTGCACGATACATCGATTGGGTGTACGAGCCAGGGAACCCCGAAAAACGTATACCCATAATATGGGCGATCGTCGCTATACTTGTACATTATAATATTGCGCGAAATCCCCACCGGCGATTAACGCCGAGAGGGAGAAAAAAGGCTCCCGAGCGCGAACCATCTGTCGCCCCGCTGTGGTCGAGTTTGGGTGTTGGTGCGTTGTTTATTCCCCACCCTCGGCTCCGGGCGCGATTCGGCGCTTTCTCACGCAACGTCGCGATCCGATCCGTGGATCGCGCGTGTTTCTGTCGCACGGCCCTCGGGATTGTTGGATGCTGGAGATGGGCGGAGGAGGAAGAGCTTGCTCTGCCGAGCCGGGGGTGAGGAGTACTTCATGTGCCGGAGATCGAGCTTTTTCGCTTCAAGACGATCGAGCAGAGAGTATGGTATATATCGCGCGCGCGACATCTGCTCCTGCAGCGAAATGAGTTACTTATACAGTTGCCGTTTGCGCTCGGCAAACGACTCACGGCCTTTGGGTATCATTTTTCTCTCTTTGTGACGACGAGTCGGCGCGGCCATTGTTTTTCCGCGGGCACACTGCGCGACAAACGCACGCAAGCGGCCACACGGCGACATGTAGATATATCATATCGAAAGGCCTTGTCCATTGTACTGTATTGTCGCTCGTTTGCTCGATCTTACGCGCTCCGTAATCGTCGGCTTTTCGCGCAAATAAATGATTTCGCCTGGTTGGTATTGTACGCGAGCGCGATGATGACTGGTGGAGAAGAAAAAGAATAAATCGTACGATGAAAAACGATGCCGATAAACTTGACGAATTTCGAGACAGGAGCGTGTGCAATGTCGAAGCTGCATGTATTTCAGAGCTGATGAACGTTAGCTTTGGAAGTGATGCGAGGCACCGAAGCAACGATCGGGTACGCCTATATAATATAACCGACAGCACACTGCACGCACAGCCTCCTCCTCCTTCTTCTTCTCCTCTTCTCGCTTCCCGAAACTTCCCGAGAAAGGTTATACAACACAGCAATGAAAGAGAGAGAGAGAGAGAGAGAGAGGAGTGCACCTGAACTCTCGGGTGGAGAATCATATACACTCATTATATATCCTGCCACCGGCCTCGGAAGCACTCGAGGCAAAGGTCGAAGGGTATCCGCAGTCTCGGAAAGGAGGGCGCGATACGCCAGCTGTCCGTCTTTCCTCTCCCCCGTGGACGGTAAGGAGGAAGAACCTCGGAAGGAGCATACAAGGTATACCGCCCGAGAGCCATCTGTTCTTTGGGCTCTCTCTGTCTCCTCGTTATAGCTGGCCTTCGTACGTGTAAGCGCGTCTCTTTTAAATTCACGTAAAGGTACACCAAATATACGTACGGACGAGGAGGAGGAGGAGAGGTGCGGCCCGCCGGTTGTATATTCGTACCTGCGCGTGTAATATATGCTCTCCGTGTTCCCTCGTAAAAGTAGGCGTGTATGCTTGCGTTGCAAGGACCGGTGGACCCCTTTCTTTCGTATAATATATACCTGTGCGTGTGTATTGTATGTGCCTCGATGGGTGTTAGAGCACTTAGAGCTCGTCCTTTGGACGGTGTACACGAACGCACCCTGTAAGTATACGTATACATATTACATCCCCTGCGCATATGTACTACACGTATGTATGCAAGGAACACTGTAGCTCTTGCGTTGGAGCAGCGGCTCGCAAAGTATACAAGTAAGGCGAAGTAAGGTGTACCTACTCGTGTGTAGGGCCCGTTCGAAGGTAGCCATATATACAGACTGTTCGTCTCGAGCAGCCCCCCGCAAGTATCGCGTGTCACTCTTCGCCTCCTCCTTATTATGTGCCCCATCTCCTCGATCTTTCTGTTCCCCCATGTACTCTCGCTTCTTCTTTTTTTATCTCGAGTGCCTCCTTGGGTACTGTACCCGATACCCCCATGTAACATGGGATCCTCCTCGGTGCGCCAATAAGACGAGATATACACACGTACATCCAGCGCGTGAAAAATAAATTGCGCCACGAAAAGTGTATGGAAAGACGTTGGGCCCGATATTATCCTCACCCTCTCTTGAGTTTTCAAGTGTATACGCGGGCGAGCTACTGACATATATTACATCATAAGGGCTACCGCAGAGGAAAAGGAGGATGTGCAGCAGCAGCGCCGAGGAGGCAACCGAACAGGATGAGCCACTTAATCCCACTTGGTTCCACATCACCTGTCTTTCCGCCTCCCCCCCCCCCCCCCCGGGTGTGTACATGCAATGTTGAGAGCGTACTTTTATACCATCACGGTACTCAACTATTACGGCGATCGAGAGAGAGGAAGAGGAGAACGGGCCCATCGGAAGGGCGGATAAGATTTCCAGGGGGGGGGGGGGGAGAAATAATTGCGCGATCGAGAGAAGAGCCCTTCGGTCGGCGGGGAAGATCCGACGCTGATTGCACCGCGTGGCCGCGCGCGATGCCTGGCTGACGAATTGGCCGCGGCGCGTCGAGTGTTGGCACCCTTGGACGTCTTTTTTTGTTTTCCATTCTTCTGTACGTATGAATTGTGTTTCTCGCATGGAACCATTGCTTCGTCGACATTGTGTTAGCGCTCGGACTCTGTGTATACTTTTGCGCCGATAATTCTGCTATCATGTCGGAGAAGCGTCGCGCGGGGCTGCTGAGTCAGATGTACCCTCGGGGGAGGGTATCGGAGTTACGCTCGCCGGCGAGTTCTGGGAACGCTGCTGATTCCACATTCCTCGGACGGATGTACTAACAAACTCGACACCCACATTAACCGCGATTGACCATAGACGTATTATAAATATACGCTAGCAACACTAATTTCTGGGCCCATCGTCGACTTTACCGAGCAAAGTTCAAGCCTTGCATATCGCCCGCAGCCTACTGTTCAGGGAAACAAGTTTGAAGTTCTTTTCGATACTTTGTGGAAAAGACTTTTTTGTCAAGCGATGCGCATTATGCAGTTCCGAGGACTGCATGCTCATCATCATCGTGTAAATTATACGGACTAATTTTGGCTCAAACGAACTCTTTGCCTAACGCCACCTTGGTTTCGAAAGAAAGAGAGAGAGAGAGAGCCAGCTCGCGCGCAATACTTCCAATACTCGTGATACGAGACTCCTACAGAGCCGATTGTCTCGGATCGCGTGACGCGAGATATTTTCAAAATAACAAACGAACGCCCAAGACTCGCGTACTCACAAGTGCGCACTGCCCGGCGCAACGCTGATCACACGATTCGACCGATGGTCGACGATTATTTCACGTCCAGCTGGGCGCTGTGCCTTCGACGTAAGTGCGCATCGAATGAATTTCGGCTGTCCTGCGGTGGCCGCGTTTCGACGGGAACTTCCTCGGCTGCACCGCTGCTCTATGCACACCTTGCCGAAGAATGTCCGGATGCGTGTGTGTTTGTGCATGCTCCCGCACTGCCCGCACAGGAAGTCGATCGCGCACCGATTTTAATGAAACACGTGTACGATATTCCGCCCTTTTTCCCTCGGGACTTTGGTTCCGTTTTTGTATTGTTTTGAGGCTCGTGTAGGTATACAGCAGCCGGCTTATTATTCCGGGGCGGTGTTTTATTTATTCTTTTTTCTTTCTTCCGATATTTGCTTATTGACGACACTCGTCATTATATTATTCAGTCACGAGCGGCGTATTATATACTATACACTGTTGTCGTTGGGCAGCTGAAATTCGAGGATGTGTGTTTTGTGCCATTCGTGCACTTTTGGAAGTGCTTGTGCGAACGATTTTTGCTGGAATATGGTAGCAATTTCGGTTCACAAACTTGATTACAGTAATTCTTATTTCGAAATTAATGTTGTATGAATTTATTTCCAAACGATTTCAGCTGGAACAAAATGTTAGCGGCAATCTTGCAGCACAGCACAACAATAATTTAAAACACAGGATGACTTTGAGCTTTGAAAAAAAAAAAACACTACAATGTACAGAGCGCAGAGAACAGTTTTATCTGCGACTCATAACGAAGCTTGAGGTTTTCTAAAAAATTAAAAAAATTTTATAATAATCGTATTACTCTAATCTCCTTGTATAATTCGTGCGATCGTGGTAAAAAATATCCAACCAACCAATACGTAGCGCGCATACACAGAAAAAGAATTTCTCGGATCGCAGTAATGACATCGATCAATTTCATCTTCTTGCTCGATGTCAAGTTCTTGCTCCTGACCCCTGAGCGCTGAAGATCGTCGATTACGATTTCAAACTGCGCGAGTCCCGTTTCGCGGAGAACGTCAGTTACTCGCTGCGATGCTCTTACTGCTTTTTACTGTATGCATCGATGATATGAGTCTCGGTAGAATCGCTCATCAAAACTCTGTAGAAGTTTCCCCTCGAAGAGACGATTTGTGGGCGCATTAAAATTCCTTAAGATTTTTTTGCGAATGTGATGGATCACTATTCTCGATGGTGGATGCGACACCGCGTTTAAAAATACTATGAACGTCGATGAATCGAGTACTTCGAACGCTCGTGTTTAAGAATCGATGAAATAAGGGCATACAATCCTTAGTCCCGTAATTTTGCTTACACTTTTTCTACCGAAACGAGAAACAAAGAAGAAAAAGAAGAAGGATTCGTGCACCTTGTGCCGAGAACAAGAGGTAGTAGGTGTCAATCAATCGGTCCTGACCAAAATCTCGAGTCCTTTTAATATCTCGGTCGGCGGCTCGAGTCCCGAGAACTCGAGGGCGGATCTGCATGCCCTTCGAGGGCGGACATGTGCGCGACGTCCGCACAAAGAGCCCCATCGCGTTGGTGGTTCGATTAAAAAACTCGTCGGGGGCGATCCACCATTATTTTTCAATAAAACAAATTCGATCTTAAAAAAAACGGGGGCGTGTTATACAGTACACTGCAAGTACCAATGTTCCTGTGAGCTCGTTTCCACGCCCACGCGCCTGCCGGGATAGCCAATTTGGTGGATGCTGGAAGATTGGGTTGGCTGGAGCAGCGGGGAGGGAGAGACCGAAAAAAAAAAAGACTAAAGGGAAAAGGAGGGAAGGCAAAAAGAGGTAAGACGAGTCGACGTGAGAACTTTTGCAGAGCCGAACGAAGAGGGTACGCGGGGCTGGGAGAAAGGGGGAGGGGGAGATTTCTCTCCTGTCCGTATATGTGCGTGTATGCGCGAGAGTCTTTTTCTTACTTCGGAGGGAGGATGGAGATTAACCCTCTTCCCTTTGCAATATGCTGCCGGTACTCACGGAATCGACGACGGAATAACCAACTCGGGAGCGATTCGTTGTGTAATGATTCGCGGTAAGGGTGATTCGATAGATTTCTCTCCTATCTGAAGCAAAATATTTCCATTTTAAATTGATAGTGAGACTCTGCATGCACATGCTACGTTGTACAGAAGGTATTACGACAAACAGTCATCAAGAGATACAAAAATCATCATCATAAATAACAACAAATTGGAAACATGTTAATCATTACCAAAAAGGGTAAAAGTGATTCGGCAAAACAGAGCTAATGCATTACGATCTGTCAGCTTGGTGTACAATTAGCACAGATAACTAAGAAAGTATTTACACATCATGCCTATATGTATCACTAACAATCATACAACTACAACTGACCGTTCGCAAGGTTCTATTGCAGACATGTTCGGACATACCCGTGGATGCATATTTTTATGCGAGCGTAAAACTATAAAACCTTATGTGTGCACGACTTTGGATCTATTGCGTTTGAATGTAATGCAACATAAATTGTACTTTTTTTTGGAATGAGAAAAAACTAGATGAGAAGTAACGACTGTTTCGCATTCAGTAGTAGATGTTTTTTTTTTTTTTTATTGCCAAACTTATATTATATTAAAATAATAGAAAGGAATGAATCATTTAATAACTAAAAAAAGAAAAAACAATGTTTCAAACGATACCCTACAACCAATCATGATTAATGCCTAAAATGTTGTGACATCCCCATTGTCTATGTTGGACCTATTCTAGCACAATATTACAGATATGTGTGGGATCGAAGGCCAC
>JAPYYV010011114.1:0-13324 GCA_030522625.1 Copidosoma aretas | reverse complement strand
TTTTTTTTTTGTTTTTTTTGTTTTTTTTTTTTTTCTTTTTTTGCTCTCTTGATATTTCTTTTTTTTTTGTTTTTTTTTTTTTTTTTTTTTCAGTCAAGTAGCTTCGTGAGTCTCATGGTTAAGTAGATATTGTCACGACATATGATCATTATTCCCAATTAATGGCGGTGTTAGTCCGGGAGACCTAACAACCTGTTTAATTGTTGTTTTGTACATGTGAACCTGGAATCCAAAATTTATTTTTTAATTTTTCTTCTGATTTAGATTATCCGTAACGATAGTTTCAGTCAATTTTACAACCTTTTTTTTTAATGCGTTATCATAGTAAAAAAAAAAAAAAAAGTATCCTGCTAACAATTTTAAAGGTTTCAACTCAAAAATTAGCTCTACATTTTGATGTAATATTAGATTTACAATACAATACTTGATTGACTGTTTGCAATCATCATTGCTCTGATGAAATGAACTCCGGCAGTTCAGTCTTATACTAATCTGACTCGAGAATAAGCCACCTGGCCATTAGCTGTTAGAAAGCGTAGTTAAAGTTTTCACTGGATCTAATGAAACTGTCAGAGTCGCGAAAATCCCCACTGCTACTACTATTTTTTCTTGGCCCTAAGTCATGCTTGTATTATTAATTCCTACTGACGAGAACATTGAAATTACAATATTACATGCTATTTTTAAATAATGAGAATTTCGTAAGATTTGTTTCCATTGAAATTATTTTTAGCCTATAATTTGATTTTAGGTTTATTACTAACTAGTGTAAGAGATGAGTGGATCTTACAGTCACTGTAAGATGTACACAATTTTTAGAAAAAGCATTAGTTTAAGTTAGATTCAGCCAATTAATTTATTAAACTTTTGACTTTAAGCTATCACGTTAGCCTTTTGCGTTTGGTGTGTTTCGATCTGAACCACTCCAACACCCAAAAGCAGGGAATTGATTAAATCAGAAATTCAGTTAAAAAAAAATCAAGCAGTGGTGGGACTGCCAGAAGTAGCTATGCTAATAAAAAAAAAGAGAAAATTATCATCTATTAAAAACATGGCAACCTGACATCAGCTCGGTTGAAGCATGTCTTGCAAATCATAAGTGTACAAACCAAATGTCCATTAGAATCCGCAATTAATTAAGGAAGTTGGTCAAAGAGCAGTATGTAATCATAAAAATTTCATTTTACAAATTAGTTACTTCACATTAAATCTCAAGAGTGAACATAAGACGAAAATTATGAATCGTGAAAGATGAAAAAGTTTCCAAATAGAATTCAGTGAGTAAATTGTCTAAGCACACATTTATATCTCCATATTTCAGTTGTAAAGGAAGAGAACAAGAAAAACTGGTTTCGTATTTTATAGTGATCTAATCTATAATCACGGTATTTCGTCCACTCTGGTGACTGGTCAAGTGGATAAGATACTCGCCTCTAATCCTAGCGTACCCAGTTTGTATCTCGGGGTCAGCCATTTATTCTTTCTCAAATTTTTTTTTTATTATTGTACTTAATTATTTATTCATTTAGGTATTGCAAAAAAATTAATATGATGTATTTGCACTCAATTTATTAACGTTTTTGAAACATTCCGGAAATATTTCTATTACGTATCATATAACTTATGCTGAGCTCAGTGACGGACATTTTACGGTTTTGAAGACGTTTTAGCAACGTCTCTGGGCTCTTGTAAGAAATATTTGTAAATTTTAAATTAATTAAATGTTTTATAAGTATTTCAGAAACCTGCTTTGGTATGTGTGTTGTGTAATGCTGGTGAATTCTCGTTGTACTTTTTAAATCAAAAAATGTATAACTGATTAAAATTGTTTACATTATGTTTTCATTCCTAAATTAGATGAATTCTTTAGTCTTAAATGGAATTAAACTATGCATTTTTTAATCGTCCTTTGTACATCTGTAATTTTGAAAAGGTATCCCCTATGATTACAATTTGAGGTTGCTGAAATATTGGTCAATGTCGTAAAATAATTATTTAATACATAAATAGTCTTGCTCTTTGAAAAATTTTCTTAATTTATCATGGAAAAAATATTTATTTTTTAAAATCGTTGTTTTTTCTAATTTTTTAATAACTAGTTTTGCAAGAGAAATACTGTGTCTGTAATATATGTAGCAAAGAAATATTCAAGTATAGACATAATGACATTTTTCAAAGTGATTATATTGTATTGAACAACTACTTTATTAGTGTGGGCGATATTGTTATCTCCATCAGAAAAACCCATACAAATTTATAATTTTAGTTTCTCTGGCTTACCCTTCGAGATACAGCGTTTTATCTTTTATACAAAAGTTAATTTGTCATGAAATCATGTCCTTTTTGTTTTCAAGTTTGTGTTGTCACGGAGTCATTTTGAAGTAAATTGGGCACATCTGCACTTTTTTCCTACACAAGCAGAATTTATTCAAAATTTTTACAGCGTAAAATCCGAGTTATGCTAGTCTTCGTACGAGCAAAGAAACATATCGGTACTATGGAGCCACGGCCGGCAACGTTAGACGAGTATACGTGGCGATTTAAACAGCCCGTGCTAACAATACTTTCCGTTCCACTCGCTTGATAGCGAAGACTGCAAGTAGCTTTTCCGCAAGCGTGCTAAAAACATCTACCATATAAGATCGAAATATAGCGCTGCATTACGCGGGATGAAATGTAATACTCCGGCATTTAATTTCAGCGAGAATCGCACGAGCCAGAATTAAATACCCGATCCATCCAACATGGATTTTCTCATGTCAGAAGATCCGGTATCAAAATTCCTGCCAGAAGCTCGATAACCAGTATTTAATACGCAATCCCTTCAACATGGGTTTTCAGGAAGTCCGATATTAAATTCCTGCTGAAATCAAACTGGCCGACATTTAATACCGGTATTACATTTTGTCCAGCGTTACAGTTTTCCTTCGTTAACCCCCACCACCAATGCCAAGGCGTGCCATAAGAAGCATAGTTTCAAAAATCTTTGGTCCGTTTTGGCAAAACTCAACGTACCGACCCAGGGGTAATGTTCCAAATCATATTCCAGACATGCGCGAAGTATGCAAGATGTGTGAGATAGAGCGTTTCCAGTTAGCTAAACTCTGTCTAAGAAGTCATTTGCGTGCGAATATAGTATGCGTGTGTGCGTATATATATATATATAAAAATCGATATTTAGGAACCGCCAGGTAAGAGGCCACGCTTACTCGAGAAAAGGAGAGCAGCGCAGGGAGTGAAAAGAACTGACAGTTGGTTTCACTCACAAAAATACAAAAAAAAGCTTTATTTTGTACACGTCTAGGTTAAGAGAACGCAGGTTGCTTCGGTAGGCCGCAAAACCGATCTAAAGAAAAAAAACTGAATCGCGCTGTTGCCAGCTTAACTTCCCGTATCGCTCCAGGCTCGTTAACCGTTCGGTGGCACCGTCTGTTGAAGAGCGAAGACGTCGGGCGGGACGAGCGTCTGCTTGCGTCTGCTTCGCCGCGAACTTGGAGTCGCTACAGTTAGCCCCCCTCCAAAGCCATTTGCCTCAGGTAAATGAAACGATACGTGACGGACTAATCTAGGCACCAGGACTGGGTGGTGAGGGAGCTCTTGGTGGTGAGGAACTGGCTGAGTCCTGTGGGTTTCCTTCGGAGGAGGCCAGCAGGTTGGAAGGGTCTGCTGGGTGCTCGAGGCCTTCTGCGAAGGACGGAGCAAAGTCGTTCGGTCCTTCGACGCGGGCTGGATTGCTCTCGGAGTCAGCGAAGGATGCTGTAGGGGGTCCTGAGTTATTAAAGGATGTTGTGGAGGCCCTTGCTCCGACGATAGCTGCTGGACGGGCCCTTTGATCAGTGGCAGTTGCTGCGATGGACAATCCAGGTGTGCCGGCTTTAACGAGTCAGTGGAGATGTTGGTTGGCGTGCCTCTGATGTCTACGATGTAAAATTTGTCACTCAGGCGCTGGATGATCTTGTGTGGGCCTGAGTAAGAAGGTGTCAGAGTTCGTCTGACCGTCTCGATCCTCCTGAAAACATGGGTGCAGGTTCGGAGGTCCTTGTGGAAAAAAAGTTTGATGTCTGCTGGGTGGCGAGAAGCCGGAACGGGTTTGATGGCCGGGGTAAGACTCCGTAGACCTTCCACAAAGGAGACTTAGCCTGCCACCGGAATGCTAGTTGTGACAAAAATTCGCCGGAAATCCTAAGCGCTGAACCGTACAGCATCTCTGCTGGTGACGCCTGAAGGTCCTTCTTGAAGGCCGTCCGAAGGCCCAAGAGGACGAAAGGCAATACCGTCAGCCATGGAGTCTTCGGGGAGCACATAAGAGCGGACTTAAAAGCATGGTGGAACCGCTTAATAAGGCAATTGGACTGTGGGTAAAAAGGGGTTGTCCTAATCCTGCTGGTCCCCAAGTAGTCCGTGAGAGCTAAAAAAAGGGCTGACTCAAACTGTGCCCCCTGTTCCGTCGTTATGGTCAGCGGGGGACCGTAGTGGGCCACCCAGCCCTCGATGAAAGCTTTTACCGCCGTGTGAGCTTGTTAGGGATGGGAATAGCCACGGGCCATCTCGTGAACCTATCGATGAGCGTTAGGCAGTATTGGAGTCCCAGGCTCTCCGGGAGCTTCACCAGGTCGAGATGGACGTGGTCGAACCTTTGCGTGGGCTGGTCAAAAGCGCTCGGTGCTGCCCAGTTGTGAAGGTGTACCTTTGCTCGTTGACAAGAGGTGCACTGTTGAGCCTAGCGGATGGAGTCCTTCCTTATCCCAGGCCAGTAGAACTTGCTGGGGATAGTCTTGCTGGTGGCTCTGACGCTGGGGTGGGAGTGGTTATGGACCATTTCAAAAGCTGTGCGGCGGAGTGCCACCGGGACATTTGGTCTAAGGTAGTTCAGCGAGATGTCCACGTACAGGTTGTGTCCCTCGATGGTCACATTCTGCAGGGAGAAACTTGGATCCTGCAGGAGGTGGGAAAGTTCCTCGTCCGTGGCTTGGGCCGCCGAGATGGATGCTGGATCCAGGCGGGACAGCATGGAGATCGTCTCAATCCTGAATAAGGCGTCTGCCACAATGTTTTCCTCCGCCTTCATGTGTTGTAGGTTAGTGCAGAATTGAAGGATGAAATAAAGGTGGCGAAGCTGCCTGGGTGAGGCCTTGTCCGACGGTTGGAGGGCCGCGTAGGTCAGAGGCCTCTGATCGGTGAAGGTGGTATATGACCTGCCCTCGAGGAACCTCTGGAAGTGTTTTATAGCACAGTAGATGGCCAGAAGCTCCCTGTCGTACGTACTGTAGAGTTGCTCGGCAGGAGACAGCTTCCTTGAGAAGAAAACCAACGGTGACCAGACGCCCTTGGGGTATTCCTGTTTTAGTGTGACTCCGATCGCATGGCTGGAGGCGTCTGTTTTGAGAACCAGGCGTGCACTTGGGCGCAGGAAGGTGGTTGTCGCTGCAGATGACACCGGTAGCTTGGACTGAGCGAACGCGGTGTCTGTCTCCAGCGTCCAAACTAGCTTGGTCTTTTTGTTTCTCTCTGGAAGGCCTTTGAGCAGCTCGTTGAGTGGGGCAAGGATGGCTGCTACTCCCGGAAGGCATCGGCGATAATAATTCAGCATGCCCAGGTACCTCCGAAGCTGTGTAGACATCTGTGGTTTCAGGAAGTCCGACACCGCCTTGATCCACCACGGAGAAAAACTTGTCCCTTGCCTCCTCGAGGATGTCCTCGACGATGAGAAGGGGGTAGCGGTCCGGCTAAGTGATGGAGTTGAGCCGGCGGTAGTCTCCTGTCACGCGCCAGCCTCCGTCCGGCTTTGGCACCAAGTGTAGCGGACTGGCCGACTGACTGGAGGAGGGACGAACGACCCTTGTTTGAGGAGGTGACCAATCTCCTTTTTTGCTACCTCCAGGCGGTGGCCAATGAGTCGTCGAGGACGTTCAAATACTGGTGGGCCACTCGTCACAATGCAGTGTTTGACTGGAAGGTCTGGCAAGGAAACCGTGGTGCTCTCCGGGTCAGTGATATCCCGGAAGGCACGGAGCAAGCTGTCGGAAGCTTGACTAAACGGCCCTGGAGTTGACAGGCTGAGCACAGCTGAAATGCTGTGCAGCTTGGCCAGGCCCAGGCTGCCTGCAGAGATAATCCCGATGGCGGAGTCTACGAGCCTTTTGCCCTTGACGTCCGCTAGAAGCCCAGAGTCACTCAGTAGATCTGCACCGAGGCTAGAAGTGGACACCTCCGCCACGATGAACGGCCATTTCAAGACCCTGCACAGACCCAAGTCGAGCTCCATGGTGTAAATCCCAAAAGTTGTTATAGGTGAAAGGTTCGCTGCATGAAGAGTGAGATTTTCTGGAGGACGAGGCTTTCTGAAAATCGAACTTGGAATTATCGATACTTCAGAGCCTGAGTTGACAAGAAATCTGAGCTTTGAGATCTTGTCTCTGACATGAAGGCGTTTTTCCTGTCCTGCCTCTGTCGCCCGAACCAGAGGGGGAAAGCTTAGTTTCCCTGGACCTTGGAGAATGAACAGGGTAGTGTACACCGCCTGGCAGCAGAGCCGAACTTCCAGTGGTACCAGCAGAGCTCTCCACTTGGCGCCTCTGGCGAGACGGACCTTTGACGAGACCTGCCTCTCGACCTGGATCTCCCTCTTCTCTGACCGCTGTTGTAGTTGTGGTTGCGAAGCTGGAGGCTTAGCTGGCTGACCTGTGCTGAAAGGGCAGCTACTTGTTGAGTAAGCTGGCTGTCCACTGCGGACACTGAGGGGAGACCTGAGTCAGAAAGTGCAAGAGCCGAAGAAACCTGTGGATATATGCCCGAGACTGAAAAGACTCCTGGACTGGTCTCGATCAGTTCATCTGCTGTTGAGCCCAACTCTTCCAGTGAAGTGGTTTTGAGAATCTTAAGTATTGTGGTGACTTGTGGAGGAAGCAGGTGAAGCCACTTTACCTTGAGCACCTCATCCGTCACTTTGTTGTCGACCAGGGCACGCATGGAGCGAGGTAGCTGAGAGGGCTTTTCGTCTCCCAACTGCAGTCTGTTGAACACTTGGTCCAAACGCTTGTCCTGTAAGTCAGTCAGTCGTGCAAGGAAAGTGGCTTTGAGGGCCTGATAGAGGTCCTGTGTCAGGGGGTGCTCCAGGACGTCCAGGAGTTCGTTGACTCTGGATGGCTTGAGTGAAGCTACGACCAAGTCATATTTAGATCTGTCATCTGACACGCCAGCGACGCTGAATTTGGCCTCAGCTGACAGGAACCGTGCCTTGGGATTGTTTGACCAAAACGGAGGCAGTGAGCAGGAAATTCTGCCTATCTGTGGCTGCGGTTGTGGATTTTGTTGCGGATTTTGTTGCGGAGAGTCTTCCCCGGCCATCGCGGTGTCGCGGTCGGCCAGTTGGCGCAGCTGAAGTAGGAGGAGCCGCTGCTCTCGAGATTTCTCGCGGCGATGGGCCCGCTCTTTGCGTTCCCTTGCCTGCTTGGCAGTTGTGGGGAGATGACCCGGGAAGCTGCCACCCGAAAAGTCGTCCTCCAGAGTCGAGGAAGAGGCGTCAGAGGCAAAGTAGTCGGGTTTGGAATGTCAAGTGCCGGTGGGCTATCTGCTGGGCAGAGCGCCAAGCCACGCACTAGCACTGAGTTCGTGTTTTTTTAATGTTCCCGAGCACTTGCGCACAGTTTCAGTTTCTTCTCGATATTAACACTATTTCGCTTCCTCGTATCTGCGTATACTCGGCGTAGATGTAGTAGGTAGATGGTACACGAGAGAGTATAGATTGCGCGGGGCGGATTACGAAGCAACGTGTTTCTCACGTATGCGGCTCTTTGAGAGACAGAGATGTCTATTCACTACTTAGAAGTTCAAGGTCATCAATTTAGGAACCGCCAGGTAGGAGGCCGCGCTTACTCGAGGAAAGAAGAGCAGCGCGGGGAGTGAAAAGAACTGATAGTTGGTTGCACTCAAAAAAATACAAAAGAAAGCTTTATTTTATGCACGTCTCGGTGAAGAGAATGCAGGTTGCTTGGGTAGGCTGCAAAACCGATCTAAACAAAACAAAAACTGAAAACGCGCTGTTGCCAGCTCAACTCCCTGTATCGCTTTGGGCTCGTTAGCCGTTCGGTGGCGTCGTCTGTTGAAGAGCGAAGACAATGCGCGGGACGAGCGTCTGCTTGCGTCTGCTTCGCCGCGAACTGGGAGTCGCTACATGTATATGCATGTGTATATGTATATACTAGTAAGGCTCCGCCCCCCTGCGCGCTCCGCGCGCCAACCCCCAAATTTCCATGATAACTCTAGAATTATATAAGATAACCATTGATAGCATTCTTTCATGTATAAAATAATGTAATTGAAGTAATACTTCTTTATGACCGTTATGCAGGGAAGTAAATCAATAATTTTTAATCTTTCCCCCTTCAAAAATATGTAACATAAGTGAATTTTTATTTCTAAAAGAAAATCTTTTTCCACGGGATTTAAACTCGCGATCTCGTGCATACAAGCCGTGTACCGTGTCGACGTATCTATTACCTATCTCTATTAGTAAGCATTAACATCACTACCTTCCATATTTCAGTTTGTAACTCACCTGTAATTTAAATATTGAATTACTATTAATTCATAAATTTGTTTAAATATTTGTTAATTTACATTAATAAACTACCAAACAATTAATTTAATAATTTTTTCAAAACTTAAAAAATAGATTTTAGTTGCAGCTTTTGTATACAATACTTATTATTTCTTTCATTTTATTAATTTGTTAGTTTTTGAATGAATAAATAATTATTTTCTCAAATTTGACACTCTTTTCAAAACTTTTTTTTAAGTTTTACAGATATATCATTATATATTATTTGCTTATAAATATGAGGTTCTGTGGATAAATTATTTAATTTTCATTGCGCCTCATTGTTTCAATATTTAAGCCGGGATCATTAACGAACAAATTTCAGCGTAATCAGCCACATCTACATATATTGTGCACCAGAAAATATAACTTGATACATGGGTGCCCAAGTTTTTTTCAAAAATATTTCCTGCAATAATGCCACTCTCTTCTCGACTGAGTCAAAATACACGATTCTATGACATCTTCTAAAATAATTATCATATCCCCACTCTTCAAAAACTCAATGGTTAAAAACAATAAATAGCTTTGACTTTAATTATTTGTTTTTCCTTTGGATATTAGGTTGAAGTATATTGGGTTATTCGGTTGAAGAAGCTAGAGATTAATATTTAAGCTTCTCTTCAAAATTATTTTAAATAAGTGGATAAATTACTTAATAACGAACATTGTAATCGGGTGAGTTAATTGGGTGATTTGGTTTGAGGTGCGTGGGTTTTGATTTATTTGAATAAAGTATTGAGTTTCAGTGTACGTGTCTTCTATCTAGTATCTGGTTTATCTTTGGTATTACTGTTAGTCACATTCTTTTTTTTCCGCCATGGTAACACAAAGATGGTTATTTTTAGACATAGAAGTAAAGCATTGTATCAAAACACATATTTTCTGTTAGACAAATATGGAGCTAACTTGCCCTAAAGTCTAGTGCTATCCAGCAAGCCTTGTCTATTTACATCATGCTCGAAAGTATAATACACCAATATTGTAAGTATAATACACGAAAATATATTGCTGATCATATTTTGTATGAAAAAAACATGGTTTTCGATTGGGAGATTTTAGCCTATCACTGCTCAGATATAGTTTGCTAGACTACAGCACAATCATGGTTTGCACACACCTGGTTTATTTTGGATAATGTGCATAAATGGTTGCTCGATTCCTGCCATAGGGTGTTATTAGGGTATAATACAAGGAATTATTCTATGTGCATTATTCCGAAATCTAATATACTCCTCTGCTTATACTCTTAGTAAATAAATGATCTATTAATAGACAATGTAGGCGGGCGAGTCTATTTAGTTATTTGGTTTAAGGTGTTTAAGTTATATTTTATTTTTATTTCGTAACGCTCGAGCATACGGGTGTTCCATTATCTGTTTCATCAGTTGTATTACAAATTGTCTCGTTGTATTATTGTGCCTCTGTCTATTAGCCAAAAAAGACGTGCGAGAAAAACAGAAAATCCTGAAGGGCTGTAAAGGAGTCGCTTCAGCTGCAATCGGTTTTTTTCGGCAATGTTTGACGATGTTGAGGGGTTGGGTGAAAGGATTCGTCTGTAATTGGAATATTTCTTTTTTTTTTTAAGACTTTCCTGAAAACAGACGAATTATTTCAACTACAGACGAATCCTTCACCCACCCTCTCAACATCGTCGAGAATGTGTCTTTTGGGTGACGTCGGCCATCTTCGGCTATGGTTCAAATGTTGTAGGGTAAAGGGAGGGGGGGATATATTAGACTCAAATAAATTTTAAGTCCTTGCGGATTGTTAGGTAAGTAAGGGATAACTTAACAAACATAGGGGGCATGGGGCGGCGTGGAAGGACGTGTCGGGGCTACGGTCAAAATAAGAGGGGGCAGTGGGGGACTGTGAGGGGGGGGAACTAAAAAAAGGGCGGGGGTGTGAATGGAAGAGAGGGGCCTGGTGGTTCAAACTTACTATAAAAAATCATTGAAAATCAGCATATTTTTACCTTATTTTTACCTTATTTTTGAGCATGTAAAAAAACGTGCACGGGGCATGGGGGGAGGCTGTTACTTACGACCCACACGAGTTAAATGTATAAAATAGGAAAATATATATATCAAAATATATATATCGCCTCCTCATGTGTAAGCGTAAAAGAAAAAATCTTTTTATTAATATAGTAATTGTTCTCTTGTATAAAAAATAGAAGACGTTATATGTAAGGTAAACCTATAGGCACGCAGGCAATATAAGGCTGTCTGTGAACAGCGAAACGTCGACGATTGTCATGTTATCAATAAAGATATGCACTCCACATCCGGCCTTTATTTACTATAGTTGAAAATATATATATCATTTGATACAAGTTTTAACATATTTAAAACAATTTAAAAAAATTTTTTTTATATAAATAGATCTAGAATTAAATACGTTCCAAAACCGTTTCAGAAACGTTTCAGATACCTCCCTTTTACTAACCAAGGCCGACAAGATACCAAAGTATTCTGGAAAAAGCAATTTGGAATACAAGCAAGAAAGCAGTTCATGACATCTAATTAAAAGTGTTTCGATTGTTGAAAACAGAGAAAAAAGTGATGGGTCACGTGATGAAGCCTCTTTATTCGTTTTGTGATTGGCTGAGACTGGTCAAGCGCGGGTAAATTTGAAATCAAGATTATAAAAAATTGAATAAAAAGTAATATCAATGAAAAAAAAAATCAAAACTTCATGTTTTGATTGGCTGATAAATTGATTTTTCTTAAAAAATCGTGGAAATTAATATGATTTAATGGCGGGGGTTGGCACGCGAAGCGCGCAGGGGGCGGAGCCCGCTATATTAAGAAACAAAAAATTATGAATTATCTTTAGAAAACAAAGGTATTGGAAAATAATTTATTTTAGAAAACGAGGGTTAACGTCTTTAGTTGTGCAGTTTTGTAGAAATAACCAACACATCTCATAAAAAGAAAATTTGTAAACATTATACTATTATAATATACATTTATCATAAGATTTATGTCATTGGGAAAACGATTTATAAAAAATCTAAATTTAGTTAATCATTACTTTAGATTCAACCAACAATTTTGAGTAACAAAAGAGTTTGATAAAGTTATAGATATTCATATATTATCACCAGATTCAACACAGTATCAAGATACAAATTTCTTTAAGCGTGAAAAAAGTAAAAAAAAGTATTCAAAGTAAAGCTGTAATATTAACGTGTTTTGCCATAAGAGTAGATTAGAATGTTTCTGCTTTTATCAGAGTATTGAATCTCAAAATTTTTTGGCTGTTAGATCTATGGAAATAATATTTTTGATTGGTCAGAAGAGTTACTAAAACCTAAAAAATTTATAAGTCTTTGAGGGGTTGCGAGGGGGTTAAGGTGGTCCAATAACCTAATCAACCCAATACGCAAGAGTAAGAATTAGAGGTTAAGCGGAGTCACATAACCCAACTTACCCAAATAAGTGATGGGCGGCTATGGGGAGGGGGTAGAGGAGAGGGAGACGAGCTTGGCCCAAATATTCTTGGGTTGATTATACGGAGAAATGAAGCGAATTTTCCCGAATTCGGCGAGAGGCTGAGGGGGGGGGGGTTCACGGGCCGCTATGGAGGGCAGAGGGGGTGTGAAAAGCCCCTCCTAAAACACTATATAATATAGAAAGATATATATACATATGTTAATACCTTATTTTGTGGGAGGTCAGTGAGGGGCTGTGGGGTTTTGTTTTCTAAAAATATGAGGTGAAGGAGGTGGGGGGATTCTAGAAATTTTGACCAAACTTAAATAACAGAGAAATATAAGGAATTTTACCGTATTGTGTGGGGGGGTCTTTGATTAATAATAGCGGCATTGTGATAATTTACGTTTGGATTGGTAAAAGTATGATTAGTTCTCTTGTGTTATTGGCCCCTAATTTAATTACTTCTAAAAAACTTTCTTACCATGGTCTTTGTCAATGAAAACCAAGAGAAACCTATTATTTTTTCGACAATATATTGCATGCCCAGCTACTATGCCAAACACTTAATTTGCTGAATCGTCTGTCTAAATTACGTTTTTGCTAAGGTCTGTTAAAAGCTCTCTTAGTGTAGCCAGATCTGCAGCTTTTTGTGGGCTTCTGAAAAACAAAAAGTGTTTACGTGCTTAACACTGATCGTATAGCTTATTGCTAAGTCTTAGTAGTACTAAGCTCAAGGTAAAATACTGTGACAGGTCGGTTTTCTGAATTACTTACCACAAAGTACTGGAGGTAACCAGGGTAGTGATTTTTTTCTGCTATTAGGATCATACTGTTGTCTATTTGTGTTATGGACAAAGGGGTATTCTGAGGTTATGTTCTAGCCTCCATAATCAGTTTTTTATTATTGTCTATTATCGTTATGTTCATTATTCATTTTATTGTTGTGAGGATTATTGCTACCACCGTTGTTATCGTATATCATCGTTATTATTAGCTTTTTGAATTATTATAATTATGTTTAACTTACTCTATCCCCAATATTTTCTTAAGGCTATATTTTGTTATGTCGGAAGCGCATGTCTGCAGAATTCCTTTTCGTTTTTCTCTTCTCATACACCGTCAAGGCTACTTTACTGATAAGCCAAGACTTCCGTGCCTAAAGTAGTGGCCGACCACTGAATAATTGATAACTCAGTAAACAGCACTAAGGCTCGAGTCATGCACCCCGGGCGATAACAGCTCTCTCCTACGCTAATAATACTCCCTCAACATGCTCTATACTTTA
>JAPYYV010011113.1:0-10957 GCA_030522625.1 Copidosoma aretas | reverse complement strand
TCATTATTATATTATAATATTGATTGTCAGCGTTAATAGCATTGCCTCACACATTGCTCTGTATGACATATATATAATTTCTCGCCCTCGCTTTCGGTTTGCTCTCTTTTCCCTCGGATAGGACCCAATTTTGTACTTGACTTATTCATTAGACGTTCTGTAATAGAAAAAAACATCACAATGTTTATTAATTATATTACAATAAATACTGTGATAGTGATATGATGTGCGAGTTTTCCATAGTTCTTAACCATTACTGCCCTTTGCTGTAGCAGAGTACTCAAATTTTTTTTTTCCTTCATATTCCAGCTAATAATGATAAAAACACAGTCTACTGATTTCATCGTGAACAGTAGCTGGCCTTTAAATTAATGATAATATTCTTGAAGCCTATATGGGATCTAAAAACCTCTTTTTTCTTGCAATATTTCGCAAAAACTACACCGTTAATACTTGTTACGGATCTCTTTTATCATTTTTATTAATGCTCCACTGAGAATTTTAGAAGTAAGCTTTTAATAAACTCAAAACGCTACTTTTTTTTCCTGTTGACATAGCATCACTCAATTTCTTAACAATTATTTTTCTTTCAAGTCCTCTTTAATTGTTGACCAATACATTTTAATCGAATAAATACTTCGGTTTGTGGGCTTGTCGCAATGAGCACCGAAGTAGATGAAATCTAAGGGATTATCATACTATCAATGTCAGAGTAAAGTAGCCCACAATTTTTTTATTTCTGGGCCTTCGTGGACGCCCTAGAGGATCTTAACTCCTGAACTATTCTTTGCTAGGCTTTACCAAGGTGCAACTAATATCTCCATATGCTTGTCTTGAATGGTGTAGTTTTAACAGTACAATAAAATCTTCGTTTAAAATCCGAATAAACAGTCTGTGGATCAAACGATGAACCAAATCTCTTACACTTGCGACACAACGTTAGATGTACAATTTATAAGACTCTTTATTTTAATCGGTCAGCAGTAAAAATTATAGTGATATGACTACATTTTATTTGGCTTATATACTACAAACAATTCCTTAAAATACTTTAAACAAATGTAAAACATTTCGTTGGCTAAAACATTAGTCACATTACATAGACACTGCAAACTTTTTTTGGTACAAAGCATACGTGTTCCATTTTATTTGTCGTTTACTCGTAAAAAGTATTTGCTACTAATAATTTATATTATTATTCTGTTGAAGACGTTATAAGAGTCAGAAGCAGTCTTAGGTACAGTACATATTACACGTCATCGTACAGTGTTCATGCTATTTTTCATCCTTAAATTATCTTTTACAGTAGGATTCGCCTTCTTGTTCATCTTCACGTGAGTTTATTCATAGCAAACTAGTAAGAATAAACTAATATAAATTCTATCAGGTGCTCATTGTTGTACTGAATAACTTGATTGTATTTGATTTCTTACATTTACTGTAACTGGTCCATCATTGTATTAGTAAAATCCGATTTCGCAGAGCTTTGGCACTTACGATTTGCTCACATACACCAATTTTTTGGCTAAAAGCTTCTCAAAGACGTGGGAAGAACCGTTTTTTTTCTATTTTCAAGACTATACATTAACTTTATAGATAATGGACCTTTTAGTGGATCGGCTAGCCTGATACTAGCAATAGTATACTGCTAATTCCCACCGACGGTAACTAAAGAGTAGCAGGCATGTAAACTAGATCAAACTAAAAATCTTAACTTCATAGGTAAGAAGTATTACTATCGTTTGATAACAACGGGCTGCTATTATAAAGATGTATCTAACTCTATTTAATATTCGGGGACGAATTCAGAAAGAGATTAGGGGATATCTTAATTATCTGGGAAATAATTTTAATAGAGATTAGAAAACATTTTGATGACCCCATGACAGATTTAGTAGGTGATTAACTGAATCAATGGCGATGAGGATGCGTTCGAAGACGCTGATTGGCTTTTTTTTGGAAATAAAAAGTAATCAGAGTATTACTTTCTATTTGCGATTCTAATCAGAGTATGTTCTTATTAGCTGGATGGGAAAATAGAAAAAATCATTGTCAACATTTCTGTAAATGTTTTAAGTCAAATACTGCTTTGTTAAAGGTTTTTGATTACCGAAAATCATAGCTTAATTTCACTGGAAATATATTTTTTACTTACCTTGGGAACGCCTAGCTCTCGAGAAAGAGCTAAAAACTCGCCATGCAGAACATTGTTAAAAATCATACTGTCTTTTTCTTCTCGATACAAATCGAGTGCTCTGTTGCGACATCCGAAAAATAGCCATATTTTTCCAAAATCTGTTTCTAAAAAGTAAAGATATAAATTTATTGATTTTAGGCTGAAACTTATCAGTTTTATCAATACTGCCTTATTTTAATGGACAATAGTCAATCTTTTTAAGTACTTACTAAACTTATTACTAATATCTGAATTAATGGTGAGATAATACGATATTTTTGCTACTGTAGTACGATTAATAGTAAGAGGTTGCTACTAGAATAGTCAGATTTGAGTTAATTACAAAGATGAGTAAAAAAAAAATGCTATTGTTCTTTTAGCTTTGCACAAGCTAAAAGTGTACAATTTATGATGAAAAGAATACCTTTAAGTCCACAAACAAAAACTACGTGAAATTACGTTTATCATTTTAATAAATTAGATGGGAACTGCTTATTTCATACATCATTTTCTCTTGCATGTGAGTATTTACATACAAATTTATTAAATATTTATCAAATTATTGTTATTTGATTATCTAGTATTGTACACGTTCCACCATGTGTGGTTCCTTTTGAAACGATGAACAAAGCCGTAATAATTATATGTATAATACCTGCATACTTAGACAGTTTGCGGAAAAGAGGTCGGCTTATTTATGGAGCAACAGACGCCCACTGATTCAAAACAGTATAAAGAGGGTAAAAATTGTTTACCCCTTCAATTTAAATTTTAAAACTATAACAAAATATCTTGTTGCTTCTCATAAAAATAGAATATAATAAATTACCGGATTTATTGGTTTACGACGAACTAAAATGCACCACAACTGCCATTACTCGAAAATAACACTAAATATTGGTATAAATTACTTTTCCTACGTGAAATAAAGTATAGTTATGTCCACGAATATGTGAAACTGTATATTTTTTTAATACTTCTATCTTAAGCTTGAATTGGCGCTATAAAACGTAAAACAAGGTTAGTTTGACAAATCTTATTGACTTTTAACCCATACAATTGATCGAATCATGCAGAAAATTTTTTTTTTTAGTTTTATGTGTTGATGTATCTTGATATTATTAGTCATTTGTATTATTCTTAGGGATAGGCTATAATGTTATTAAGATATCCTTCAAAAGAGGATGTAATAGAATTTAAAATAAAAGAATATACAAAGAGTCATGGGTGATAAATTTTTATTTTTTATGAAAATTATTAAAAAATAACATAGAAATGCATTTTTAATGCTGTAGCTTTGCCTAAATATTGACCTAAGTGATGCCTAAGAGTCATAGATTATGAATTCAGAAAAGTCTTTCAATCGATTTTTAATTGACGAATGAAAATGAATTTATCCGAGAGTAAGGTCAATTATTTGTGTGTATATAAAGAAGAAAACTATAAAAATCAGACTTTCTGAGCTGCGATTTTAATTTTTTAAAGTTGCATGTTTGAATAAACACGCTTATTCATAACCAATATTGTTTTGAATTATTAATATTTGTTGAGATACAACTGAGTCATAATAAATAATAGATTTTTTTTTAAAAACAATTTTTTTTGCTATATTTTTTGTTGTTTATTATATGTTTTAATGAAGAAGAAATCGTTTCCATTATTATTGTCAAATCATTCTTAAGAAGCATATTGTTACATTTATTTTTAGACAATCCTTTCGTATCCAAACCATTCCTAATCCATATTCTTAGAAACCATATTACGTAGTTGTTAATGCTTGGCTATGATAAAATATTTTTGATGACTTATTTAACGATAGGACGAAAAGGCTTCCTTAGATATCTATAAAAACGCGATTTTCAAATGATTTGATAATAACTCATTCAATATTCTTATTAATATTGTTATTTAAATCAATGCCAAAAATTATATTTTTATGTTCCTCGAAGACATACATATCAATTACAGTATTTATGCATACTTATATATGTATCTGTATATTTAGTACATAAACTAAACTTTTCTAATATTTAATATACTCACACTTTTTTTAAAATTTGCAGCATTCTGAAAAAATATCATTTTATCTTGATTTTGCATTCTAGACGTTTACTACTAAAACGCTAGACTAATACTTTCTGAAAATATACTTCTTTGCAAAATTATGTCTAATAATGAATGATATAAAGTAATATTATGAAAACATAATGAGCTAACACTCTGAATGATTATGGCTCTGGTCGTCAAATTATATTTTCAAGCTCATCAGCTTAACGTGTCATTTGCGTATGTAATAAGTAACATTGATAAGGATATGTACATATATTTGTACGTTAATTTCATTGCGTACTTACAATAAGTGCCCTGTTGATCTTACCAGCTTTTTAACTACAAAAAATCTGTACGAGCGATTTCTGGGCCACCTTCACTTACTGGCGTTGTTCGTTTGACATTATCTCGCGTAACGACATTTTTTTCAGTCTGACAAATCCGTATATGTATATGAAATTACAAGAATGTTTAAAAATTTATATGTACATACATATATGGAATCGTCAGAATGTTCAAAAATGTCGTTACGCGAGATAATGTCAAACGGACCATGCAAGCAAGTGAATGAGGCCTAAAGATCGCTCGTACAAATTTTTCGCAGTTGAAAAGTTGTTAAAGACAGCAGGGCACTTTATCGTTCTAAGCAAGTTAATACGAAATGGAATTCACGTACAGACAAAGAGTTGCGCATTTTGGGTTTCTTTCTACTTACGTGGATCCTCGCGTTAATATACATCGAAAGGTAAAAGACCTTTGTATGCTACTGGTGCATGTCAATAACACTGTAATTGCATTTAAAGGTGTCAAAATCCTAAACTGTTTGAAGCGTAACGTAATGAAAAAAGTAAAAAATGGTTGTGGGGTGTCCAGACCCCTGAAAAAGCGCAGCTACTTCGCAGTTTATCAACAATCTTGTATATCAAGATACCAAGGGCCATGCTTCGAATTATTGTCTCATAAGTATAACTGGTAGCGCACAATCCAGACATATCATCGATAATTTTGTGCTTATGAACACTTACTTTGACAACTTTCATAATGTTATGTAAATTTGAAATTAGGCAACTGCCATCGCATGTCGAGTATTGGAATTTTAATCTGGCTACATTCTCAAATTATATTGCAGTTTCAATAGCCTGAATCAAAACTCAAAAAATTATGCGGCTTTTAAATTGAATAATGATTAATAAGAATTCGATTAAACAAATAACAATTCCGACTTCTGTACTCTCTTCAGACAACAGCTAATAGCATACAAGTATAGTGTATAAAATATACCACGTACGGTGGCACAATACCGTGCTTGTATACATATATTTGTTATCGTCTGGGGTTTTATTAAAATATATTATTATTTTATTTATGAATTTATCATATCGTTTTCAGACATTTCTTAAAACTTTTTAAATTTTTGGCGCCAACGTACAATCAAAATTTAGCCCGCCTCGTAGTTTATACTACCAGCCGCCAGGAGGCTACCGATCCCAGCAAGTGCAATGGCTCTGTCTGGGGCTCAAGTAGGCGCAGCCGATGCTCTTCTTGGCTCTCGAGCCCCGACGCGAGTCAGAGGCAGTGGTCAAGTCATTGATTAAATCTAATAAAATGACCTTGTTTGAAAATACCAATCTCGGTATTCTTATTTAATCTGACCTGTCTCCCTCCATCAAGAGATCGTCGGATCTTACAATCTACAGCTTAATAACTGACGCTTGTTGGAGTGCACTCTTACATCAAGGGGACAGGTGGCTAGCGATATCATTCTGACTCCAGGCGACTACAGGGACGACACAATCGGTAGCCTCCTCAAGGAACCAACGATGGAAACGACGTTTGCTCTCGCTCTCTTGCACTTGCCGAGGCTTATCAATGCCTTAGTCACCACGACTTGTATCGCAGGCTACGTCCAAAAACATCGTCAGTGGAGACAGTTGACTGTCATCTCGCTCTCTGTTTTTGTTTTCCCGCACTCCGCCTCGCCTGCCACCCAACCCCAAAGACCCCTTTTAACAGTTTGGCACTCGACGTGGGGCCTTCTTAACGGAACTCACTGCTGCTGTAGAGAGGAGCCCATTACGAAGAGATTACAGTACCGAATGACCAACCTAGCTGCCAGCTGCTGAACTCCTTTTAGATAAGGACAATGATCTAATGGCGCTCGACACACATCACTACAGCAAGGCAAGATGCCTTGTACGAAGCCCAAAACTCTTGAGGATCTCCTGATGAAGCTCGCGCAAAGTACTAAGCCCCCGCTGCCAGCATTACCAACCTACGGGGCATACAGTCACGAAAATTTAGGGGCTTTCCTTTCGCAGTGCAGGGCCTACTCAGAAGCTCACGAAACCTCGGACACGTGACAAACTTTAACAGCTGCTACAGTGCTACGAGGGAAAGCAGAGAGATGGTGGCAGCCATACTAATTCCTGTCCTTTACTTTCAAACAATTCGGTAGCTTGCTTACGGCCTAATTCGACAGCCCAGCCACCCATGAAAAACTACACTCCGAGCTGTACTTGAAGCATCAAAAGAATAAAGAACCAGTGGCGGTGTTTCTCGAAGAAAAGTATCTTTTGCTTCAGAGAATCAGTCCGACCACTGCGAAAGAGGCAGCAGTTGCCACGATCTTCGAACTGGTCCACCCTGCAATGCGCTGACTTGTACGGAACTACTCCATCAAAACCTTCGCCAACCTTCTTACGTTAGCCATACAACTCAAAATGGACCAGGAGGACGTAAATAGTTTCCGGAGCAAGGAGACAGCCTTGCCACCAGGTTCACCGGCTCTGATGATCACCATGAAAGCAATACAGTCTTTTTGGTCATCAGAATGCCGTCATTTGAGATTCTCCGCCCCAACTGCTGTTGGTACACCTTCGATCAAAAGGGTAGAGACATCTCACAATTTAACATGCCGAGATCTTGATCCATCCAGCCCGGCACCAACCATGCTGCTACATTGCTGATTAGTCCAGCGACACTCACTTCTTTGGCACCCTGGACTACGACTACAGCTACCCACTTCAACGAGCCCCAGAGTTTTGCTGCCGCGGCCCTGCTCTCAAGTGGGTAGGGACCATCCCCAGGATAGGCTCGTCTAGTCCAGAGGCGTCCACACGGTCTCCACCACGAGACTCACAGTGAAGCTCTACGCTTCTCAGCTACAAATAGCACCTGCAGAGGGATCGATCGCTTACTGCACCCAGCCTGGTGGCATCGACTACACCAGAATTAAGCCCTTGGCCAGACACTAGTCTTCCCTCTCAGGACCCGCGCGGCAACAACCCATCAGCCTCGATCAGAAGATCAGGCCCTAACTCCAGCAGATGAGTCAGGACAGCCATCTACCTACAGCTTCAACAAGCAACATAACCGTTCAGTACAAGAAGGACTTAGATAGCCCCAGTGAAACTCCGGTCGTTAAGAGCAAGATAGATACTTTTATTAGTATGTGATTGAGTGCAAACGAACCCGGGATATACGTAAATCGAGAGTAAGAAAATAAGTGTTCGCAGACCAATATATTTCGAGTGTGCCACCAGTAACTCTTCGACTTATGTAGACCGCCACTGCCACATAGCTTCAACAAAATTTATTACATACTATTTAAAGCGGTGGGCTTGTTATCGTCTGGGGTTTTATCAAAATTTATTATTATTTTACTTATAAATTATAACGAAGAGTTTGTCAGCTGAGGAACAGCCGTCCCGACACTCTGTTACAAATTCGAAATAGCTACTGTCTTGCCTAACTTTGTCCCGCTGGACTTCAACCCTTCAGGAGGTCTGCTGTAGTTACCTGGCTCGGGAAAACCAGGTAGTCCTGAAAGTAAAACTACAAAAGGACTGAGGTGCTATCTACACTAAAGGTTAAGCAAACCAATTAAAATTTCACGGAGTCAAGCACCATCAATTTGCCCGAATATACACTTTCTGGTTTCCGCTTTACCCTCAGTATACATTAGTATGAATATTTATATATCGTGCATTCCATGTCAAGCGGGCCACCTGAATATCTTAAAAACGGACATTTTTATTTCAACCAAATTTGGCACAGATATTTTTTTGGGATATGTACTTGATGTATATAAATTTTTATGCTGTGCTTCCTTGTAATTTCAAAATGGCGGACGAAATGGTCTGAAACATCAGATATTCCAAATTTTTAGTGCACGTTTTCACTTATTTGTTGTTAATAAATCAGTTACATACGTACTATAAAAACAAAAATTGTTGTTCTAGAAAAGGCTGAACACAAATATAACATAAAAGTAACAAATCCAAAATGGCGGTCTCAAAATGGTAACTCGAAGTGCTGAATGCAAAAGGATTATTCACGCTAAGATTTTTAAATAACAAGTTATTAGATTTTCATTTTTAAAGGATACTGCTTATAATATTCATTGACTTGAAAATTTAAAAGTAATAAATACAAAATAGTGTCTTTAACATGGCGACTCGAAGTGCTAAATGCAAAGGATTTTTCACGCTAAGATTTTTAAATAACAAGTTACTAGATTTTTATTTTTAAAGGATACTGCTCATAATATTCATTGACTTAAAAATTTAAAAGTAATAAATACAAAATGGCGACTTTAACATGGCGACTCCAAGTGCTCAATGCAGAGGATTCTTCACGCTAAGATTCTTTAATAACAAGTAAATTGATCTTTTTTTTTAAGGATACTGCTCATAATATTCACTGACTTGAAAATTTGAAAGTAATAAATACAAAACGGCGACTTTGAAATGGCGACTTGAAGTGCTCAATACAATGGATTCTGCACGCTAAAATTGTTTAATAACTAGTTATTGATTTTGTAATCTTTTCAGGATACTGCTTTTGGTATCCACTGACTTGTAGAGTGTTAGTGTATTCAACCCCGTTCCCTTTTTCTACGAAGCACCCTCCTAAGGCCTAGAAAGGTTATTATTTCATATATTTATTACGTGCCAATTGTTGGGGTATAATAAACAAAAACACAATTAAACATATAGTTGCAAAGGGTACAATATACGGGAATATACCAAACGCTTCTGTATGTACCACTTAACCTAAAAACATTATTGATTATTTCAAACAGTAAAATTTTTTTAGTTGACAAGTGTTGGCCTCTTTGAGTTCTGTTTTATTTATTGACTAGAACACCTATTTATGAGTCTGTGGGAACTAGATCTTCATATCCTGAGAGCTAAGAATACATCTTTTTGGTTTTTCGTGCGTTTGTCTAAATCAATTGATAAAACAGTATAAAATCTGGTTATCTCAATATGTAGTCAGTATAATTTTATTTTCAGGAATGTTTCATTTTGGAATTATGTAATTTTAAAGCACTATTCTTAAACTTAAAATTATACGCAAATTATATTAACATTCCACAAAGATTCTATTAGGATATGACGTATATTCTATCAAGATTTTAGACAGAATCTATTAGGATATATTCTATAAGTAATATATATAAAATAATAACCTTTCTAGGCCTTAGAAGGGTGCTTCGTAGAAGAGAGGGTGGGCGGGTTAAATACACTAATACTTTACAAGTCCGTGGATAACAAAAGCAGTATCCTAAAAAATAAAAAAAATCAAGAACTAGTTATTAAACAATCTTAGCGTGCATAATCATTTGCATTAAGCACTTCAAGTCGCCATTTCGAAGTTACCATTTTGTATTTATTACTTTCAAATCTTCAAGTCAGTAAATATTATGAGCAGTATCCTTGAGAAATGAAAATTTATTAACTTGTTATCGAAGAATCTTAGCCTGAAGAATCCTTTGCATTTAGCACTTTAAGTGACCATTTTTAAGTCGCTATTTTGAATTAAATACTTTTAAATCTTCAAGTCAAAGAATATTATGAGCAGTATCCTTTAAAAATGAAAATCTAATAACTTAATATTTAAAAATCTCAGCGTGAAGAACCCTTTGCATTTAGCACCTTAAGTCGCCATTTTAAAGTCGCCATTTTGAATTTGTTATTTTTAAATCTTCAAGTCAGTGGATAATATAAGCAATAACCTGAAAAAATTAAAAAATTAATACTTTGTTACTAAAAAATCTTAGCGTGAAGAATCCTTCGCATTTGGGCCTTCAAGTCACCATGTTAAAGTCGTCATTTTGTATTTATTACTTTAAAATTTTCAAGTCAATGAATGTTATGAGCAGTATCCTTTAAAAATGAGAATCTTATAACTTGTTATTTAAAAATCCTAGCGTGAAGAATCCTTTGCATTCAGCACTTCGGGACGCGATTTCCAAATAGCAATTTTGGATTTGTTACTTGTACGTTATATTTGTGTTCAGCCTTTTCAAGAACAACAATTTTTGTTTTTATAGTTAGTCCGTTACTGATTTACTAACAACAAATGAGTGAAAACGTGCACTAAAAATTTGGAATATCCGATGTTTCACACCATTTCGTCCGCCATTTTAAAATTATAAGCAAGCACAGCACAAAAATTTATATACATCATGTACATATCCCAAAAAAATCTGTGCCAAATTTGGTTGAAATAAAAATGTCCGTATTTGAGATATTCGGGTGGCCCGCTTGAGATGAAATGCACGATATACATATACTTATACTCACACTTGTCGCTATCTGTATCTCTTTATATATATATATATAAATATATATATATATATATATATACTAGTGGGGCTTCGTCCCCCTGCGCGCTCCGCGCGCCAACCCCCCCAATTTACACATTGCATAACATTCATACTGATGC
>JAPYYV010011112.1:0-10958 GCA_030522625.1 Copidosoma aretas | reverse complement strand
CCTATGTATAGATATACATCATTAACTTCACGAGTCTTTTTTGAGAGCGCGGACCTCTGACAGACACCTCTCACAGCGGCCGTACAGTACTCCAGCGGCAGTGCATTTGTCGCTTTACGTACTACTATGCGGCCGTAAGCAACAAACTTTACTGTCGGGGATGACGAAATAGTATATATGTATATATATGTATGTATATATATATATATATTTCGTATGTATGTGCGAAAGACAATACACGGCATACATTTAAGAAAAAATGACATCATGTTTAATAAAAAACCAGAGGTCAAAAAACAACCAGAACGCTTTTCTCAGAGGACAGCAGTAAAAAGCGCATGAACATTATTTAGTAGTTTCGACAACGTAACCTTACTTTTTTTTACTATGGCTATACGTTTATAAAATCCAATTAAAAAATTTCGAATAAAATTCTGCATGTGTAGAAAACAAATTCCGACGCGCCCAACTTACTTTGAACTAACTACGTAACAATTCAACCTTTAAAAAACAGAAAAAAAGCTTTATTTCAAAGGAAAAGCAAGATATACCAAAAATAACAACTGACACGAGTTTTCTGGGGGGAAAATAATGATCGAGGCAGACAAATAGAGAGGTGTTGGTCGACAATACGACATACCGTAATTTTTTCTATCGACCTAAAATATAGATAATAGATAATAACAAGATAAAAATTTTCTAAAAAATTGCACAACGTTAAAGATGTTAATATAAAAGTGCACAAATGATTTCGGATTGTTTTGACATCATGTTTAAAATAAAAAAAGCTATTACTCAAAGGATAAAAATGTTAGGCCAAACAAAAGAATTTTCAGTGGTTTTTAAAAGGGAAAACAAACAATTAAGCCTACAAATAAAACGGTTTTTGTTGATGTTGCAAGATAACCTCAATTTTCTTCGATTTAGGTACATCTTGATATAAAATAGGGTCAAATTTATTAAAAAGTGTAGCACGTTGATAATATTAATCCAACCCTAAAAATATTGTTTTGAAAGGATTCTTTTGACAACATAACCTTCAAAAAACCGAAAAACGCTAAAACTCAAAGGACAAGCATACCATACCGAGAATAACAATTTTTGCGTGTTTTCCATAGGTGTAACTAACATTAAAGCGCACAAATGGAGTTGTTTGTCTGTGTTACAACATAACTTAGTTTTTCTTTTTTAGGTACGTCTTGATAAAAAATGAGAAAAAATTTATTGATGGAATTTCAGCACGCATAGAATATTAATGTTAACGTGCACAAATTGTTTCGAGATGATTTCATGACAACGCAACCTTCAGAAAACAGCAAAAAATGCTAAAACTTAAAGGACATGAAGCATGAGATGAAAAGAATAATAATTCAGCTATTGTTTGTTGGTAGTTTGCTCATTCATTCAAGGAACGAAATCACATTACAGAATTAAACTACGCAGATGAAATGTTACATACTTTTGTATGGCAGTCTCAAAATCTGTACAGCAATAAATCGTGTACTTATAATCTGCATCAACCGTTACATATCTGTGAAACTGTTTAGCTTTGGGGATGACTGTTAAATAATTCAACATTCAGTTATAAGGCATCAAACTCTTATATATTAAAGGCGATAAAATGTTCCAAAGGTGCGACTTTCCAAATAGCACGACTCATCAACATAACGCATAGTCTTCCAGCTGTAGAACATTGTGTTGATAAACCAGCTTCCAGAGATATCATTATATTTTGTAAAAATAATCCAAGTTTAAAGTTGAAAAATTTTAGTCAAACCTAAAAATTGTTGTACTTTGGTAAAGGAAATAGGGGAGAGGCTGAGGTATTAGAAAGAATGCTAGCAGCACCAGATATGCAATATTTTGAAAGTTATCAAAAATGTCTTTAGAAATCATACCTAACTAAAAATAAACCGTTCTAATACTTATTTTGCCCAATTCAAGAATAAGATCTTATTAGAATTTCAGGTTTTGCATCCAATAATGGTTTTTACGTAGAATTGGTTATGTGTAATCGTGTGTACACCATAGAATCCCAATTTTTTGTAAGTTTTTACGAAAAGTGGACCAGATTCAAGACAGTATAAGCGTAACACCAGTCATTGACATTACGTCTTGACCGTATGGACTAATTAAGTATCTCTAAAGTAGAGCGCTTGTGCCATCTCATGAATGCATGTTTGAATAGTGAGGTGACAGAAACTAGCACGGTACAGTATAAAGGTGTAAGATCGCTTTTTTTGGTTACTACTGTTTACGAGTTTTATGTTATTATGATACCAAATTTCTCTGTTCAACTTATTGTCACAATATAAAAACATTCGTTGTAATACAAATGTTCTTGTCATTTTATAATTATTGGGTTTTTTTATTGTTCGAAGTAGTGTAGTCTTAAAAAATTTTCTAAATAATCTGTGCAAGTCTGCAACAGTTTTCTAAACATGTTACGATTTTTTTGGATATCGTTAACCTTTATCAATAACGTGATGGCCTTTATATGATTGTATTTTCATATCAATTGACACCTTTGTAGTGTGTGCCTCGAAAATTTTTTCTCTTTGGAAAATCCGTAAAAATTATTACTTCATGCCTATTTTGCTTTTCCTTCGAGATAAAGCGTTTTTTTCTGGTTTTTAAAAGTCACGTTGTCATACAATCATTTCGAAACAATCTGTGCAAGTTTATTATAATATTCTCAGCGTACTGCAATTTTTAATAAATTTTTCCCTGTTTTTTATGATGATATACCTGAAATAAAATAAGTTGAGGTTATGTTGCAACGTCGATCAACACCGTTCTATTTGTGGGCTTTAATATTTATTTTCCCTTTGAAAAACAAGTAAAAAATTCTAATTTATGCCTATTATGCTTATCCTTTGAGTACCAGCGTTATTTATTTTGCAAAGGTAATATTGTAAAAACAGGTGTGCACTTAAAAATTAACATTCTTGACGTGCTCCAATTTTTTCGAAAATTTTTCCCTTGTTTTTATCATGACAGAGAAAAAAATGATGTTATGTTGTATTGTCAACCGACACCTCTCTATTTGTGCGCCTTGATATTTATTTTCCCTTTAAAAAACCCGTGGCAGTTGTTATTTTCAGTCTATCTTGCTTTACCTTAGAAGTATAGCGTTAATTTCGGTTTTTTGAAGGTTAAGTTGTCACGTAATCAGTTTAAAGTTACTGTATATGTATATGCGCTTTTTACTGCTGCTCGGTGAATAAAGCGTTATAGTTGTTTTTTGACTACTTGCTTTTCCTTCAATATACTGTACTGTTTCTGTTTAAATGTGTATCATATATTGTCTTTTACATGTACATACATAATATACATTTATATACATTTATATGTACACTATCAACTATACAGAGCAGTTGAGAGGCGGAAAGAAAAAGTGAAAGCGAGCCAGTAAGAAGCATCAGCAGCAGCAGCTGTATGTGGTGACAGTGCAGTGGTGTACGGGTGTATCTATATATACTACATAGCCACAAACAGCAGCACTAGGCAAGTACAGGTGCTGGTAATGAGCTGGTACTTTAGTATTGACAACACTTGAATGGCTACTAATCTAAGTAATTCCACGCCAAACTCTGTACTCAACTCCAGAGCGTCACCTTGGCCTTAATTTTCGTTCCCTCTAACATAGTGCTCCTCGCTTGGAAGGGAAGGGGGGGGGTCTGGTATCAATTTCTGGCCAGCGTTACTAAAGTTCTTCGTTGACTCTCAGCACCCAGGCATTCTAAAAGAAGCAAATCCTTAAAAATTAATCATAATTATGAGAAATACTATTTTACATAAAATTTTTATTCATTAGCAATCACATGATAAGCCTGCATGAGAGACCTGCATAAAAAATTTGCATGAGAAATTTGCATGAGTATTTGGCAAAAGATCTCGCCTGAGATCTCGCTTAAGATCTCCCCCGAGAAGTCAGGTGATATGTCACCTGAAATATTCAATGTGGGGTTTCTTGACTACACGTAGACTTACAATGTAAGCTATAAAAGTTATAAGAAAAATGTTATTTTTTTAAAGATTTTTAAAGGTTTTACTTAGTCTTTGAAGCATTCGGCTTAATACAGAAAAATAAATAAAAACAATAAAAAGTGCTATTTCTTGAGATCTAGAAATTTTAAATTCTCATCATTGTTGTACAACACAAAATGTTTATTTAATGAGTAGAAAGCCACTCTTTGAATTATTCTCAAAGTTTTTTGCTTCCTAGACCATCAGAATTATATCGTAGATGGAAGTGTGTGATACAAAAAAGTTCTAATTCGATAAGATCTACAACATTTTTCAGCCACATAGAGGCCTAAAATGTAAATGATGAACTTTTCAGTGAAATAGTGGTTCATAAAATGTTTCATGAGTTTTTCTTTAAGCTTGAATGTAGTTGCAATTGATGGTAACATATAGACTTTCACTTTTCCGGGCCATTTATGCGCACTTCATGGCTTGGGTAAGGTCCATAATACTTCTGGTAAATGTATACTGCCCGAAAAGGTAACTGGCACCACATTATAGAGGTGGTCTGAAGACGCGAGAAGGGATCTGTATACTATCTTTCCAGCACCATACATGGTCCATATACTTACCGTAGGCTCAATTCCAAATCGGGTAGTCTCTCCCCGCACCATTGCACTGACTATGAAAGTTGCAGTTAGTGTGTCTACGCTAACATCGTATTTATATTTTATGTATATATCTGTGTTTGTATCCACCTTGCAGCTTGTCAGTTACTTAAAAATTCGTTAAGGTGGCTTCGTGGCTCAGTGGCAGAGCCATTGCTCTTTATCTAGAAGGATAAGGTACCATTCCCTGCTCCTTTTACTACGGGGCCACTAAGGATTTTTTCTATATTTCCATTATCCCGGTGGTAGCTCCTAACTCTTAGGTGTGAAACCGTGCCGTCAAAGCCAGTCATGAAAACGATGCCTAACTAAACACAATAAAAAAAAGTTCGTTAGGTTCCCAAAACCATATCAAGAAAAAGAAATTCAAGAAAATCATAATTCGTTATGCATCGTTGGTAGTTATGGCACTACTATGGGCCGTAAAAACAAACCCACACTACTCGGCCTTGACGCCAGAACGGTGGGGACTCACTTCAACACGCCCATAGCGGCAGTCATGTGAATGTGTCACGCAATGTAGTTGTGTAAGTGAGTGCGTATATGTGTGTGTGTGTGTGTGTGTGTGTGTGTGTGTGTGTGTGTGTGTGTGTGTGCGCATATGTCCCTGGTCACGGAGAGGCGGTTGGGAAGAGAGTGGGAGGAGAATAAATGTAGGAAAACTCACTGTCACCTATGTAAACGCTTAATGTGTATGTGTGTGTGTATTTGGGTATGTAAGTGTGTGCGTGTAAAAGATGACATCACTATAGGCCGTCTAAATAAACCGCAACACCTAAAGAGAAAGAGATGCCCGTGCAGCTCACAAGGAGGAGTATCCCACTTTTCTGTAGAATATATATAAATCATAACGCTCCACCGAACTGTGGATTACGTGCGATCTTTGGTCTTAGCTTTTGGAGGCTTTTTATCCTCCGAGAGCATATTGCCAACTAATTTTTTTCGTGTAAACACTAATAAGAGGGAAGTAAGACAATAGAATACGTAATGTTCAGCATAATTGATGCGCAAAAATGATTACTTCTCCAACACACATATGTTTTGTAAAATGGAATGTGCTAAATGTATATCTTTTGCGAATCTTTCTTCAAAACGTATAGACATCACTCTAATGAAAACAGAGAAATCCAAGTATTTTCTTTTCTCGTTATTCGCTTGTGTTTCGACGTCATTCTTTTCCTTGTAACTTAGTGAGTTATTTGCGTCGTGTTTTTGTGCAAAAAATTTTTTCCTCTCTCTGCTGATTCTACTCTTTACAATTTATTAATATTTTTTCACGATTGGATGGACATCAGAAGACGAGAGGTATACATTTTTCTCGAATATAAGAATTTTTATGTATTTAAAATCATTAGTTTTGAGTGATGTTTTACTAAAAAATTATATTTTTTTTTAATTTTGTAAAATACTTTTGTTGGAAAACTAGACGGATATTTGAAGGGTATAACAGTAATAAAATCAAAGATAAATAAATTTTCTTATTTTATTTCCATAATCTACCTTGGTTACAAGGGTGTCCATATGAGATGATGCCATACTCTACATTATATCACCTTCTGTGAAGTACTTATCAATGCCCTCAAACGTTGATTCAAAATCATATTCATCGGCCTCATCAAAAGCGATGCCCTCAAAATCCGAATCGAACAGGCGAACGATTGGTTCGCAACCATTTTGACACAATTTGTCGTATCTAAGTTCAATTATCACTTTCGTGCTAAATGACTTATTCAAGCCATAAATTTGGCACATAATCTGAGGGACTGGGTTTTAATTATATTGCCTTATGCGTACTAGGTTTGAAATTTTCTTCTTCGTTACTTTTTTTTTACCAGTCTTTATTTTGTATTCCAATCATACTCACGGTATGACGATTGAGCCAACTCTGATGCTCGCATGTAAGCTGTTTCTCATTTCAAGAGACGAATATCACGAGTGATTGTGGCAGTGGTGGTAGTGGGTTAGGTAACGTCAAGACTCATCGTCGTCGAGAAAGAGTGGCTGCCACATATTGCGGACTCGTCGAGAAGGAATTCTCGTGTTACATGAAACTTGATTAAACACGCAAGTACAAGCTTCATCACATTCACAAAAGTATGCTGACTCATTGGAAAGAAGTTCACGGGTTATTTGAAACTTGTCTCAACATGCAAGTGTAAACTTTATCGCAGTCATGAGAATTCGCTGATACCATTTTTCTTGGAATTGAATAAATGTATATAAAGCTGACACGTGTCACTAACACATGAAGAGGAATACTTGTGTTGCTTGAAACTTTTATGGTCGCAGTTACAAGCATATACTGATATTATTTACTCGCAAATCAATAAAAGAATCTTACCTCAAAGACATTTTACAACAACTGCTTTGTTAATATCTGACTTTTCAACAACCGCCACCCTCAGTCAAACTCCTCTTCTTTTTATTATTTTTTAGTAAAACAAAACGTCTGACAATATCATCATTTTTTTCCAAATCACGAGAAAAATTTTTGAGAAATTTATGATATCCTAAACCACTATTCATGTACAATAAGAACATCAAACAGAAACTACCACACACGTTTAAAGACATACATTGTAATTGTTTGGCGTTCCATCGGAGTTTCTTACAATTTTTTCGCAAATCGATTTCTGTGGTCGGGTACATGTGGTCTAATACCGTAGCTATTAAAGTAAAAACCGTTACAATTTTTATCAACGTAAATAGCAATCCAATGCATTCCTGGTTTGGTGTGACCACCAGTATTAATGACAAACGCCGTCGATTTCGTCCACACCGGTGGAATCTGATCTACTGGGAACACACCGACAGTGTGCGAGCAGATTTGTTATAGAATTTGTAACATCTTAAGACTGTCCATTGCAAAACTCTGTAGGTTTTGTTCTATAGTGATATTTGTTCTCGACAAGCCAAGACTTTAATTTATAGGCTTTATTCAATGCGCATCGATATTTCTTAAAAGATGGTTTCAAGGAGTAATGAATACAATAAGAATCAGACGATAATGTATCGAAAGATGGACAATCATTGGTACATTTCAAGTTTATGATCTCGCGGATGGTAATTAAATGTAAAATGTTCCACTTTTTCGTACCTCTGAAGTAAATTATTCGCACTTTTTTAGCAATCTCTCGCAAAGCTCTATGAACCACTTTCAAAAGTACCTTACCTTCAAAATAGTCAAGACCATGGAAGTGCGTCGAAACCCAATTATTTTGACGTCGTGCTTCTTTGTTTGATTCTTGTATATCTGATGATGGCGATATTACCCAGTGTACACAAAAATTACCATTCAATGCAACAACGGTGACTTCCTTATTATTTTTTACCTTGAAACATTGAATGTCGATTACTAGATCCATCACTACGTATATATGTATTCTTACAGCCAATCGAGCAAAGAGCAACTGATACTTCATAATATATAAATGCGTTGTGCCATCTATCCACCGAACTCAACCATGATTTTACGTGATGTGTCAATTTGGAGAATATTCTCGTACTTGGCATACACGATACAGCTTACTGTCCTGGTCGGGGCTTCGGAAAATCGAACGTCTAAACTAACACTACCGTGTCTGATCAGATTTCAATCGGAACATTCGTTGGCCGATAAATGAGGTGTTAAATCGAAAGCAAATAGACAGTAACCGTTTGGATAAGATTCACGATCAATGGGGTTTCCTTCGTTGAAAAAGTCAATACCAGTGCCTAAAAACACGGAATGGTAAGCATCTACATATAAATTATTAGTTTTAACATCCGGCTGTAATGGTTTGGAAGGAACTTTAATACCGTCAATGTACAAGCAGAGAAAATTAATGTTAAAATGATGAAAATTGAGCAGATTCATCGTACCATCGCCATTATAAGTAGAGCATTGCAAGACAAGACAAGACCAAGACTTAGGACCAGTCTTGTCTTGGTCTTGAAAATCTGTAAAAATCTGAGTCTTGTCTTGGTCTTGTTTTAAAATCAAGACGATACCAAGACAAGACCAAGAAAAGTCTTGATTTCCGGAATTAATTTATATAATTTTTTTTATTCATAAGAATGCTATATGTACGTGGAAATAACTTTACACAAATAAGAGTTTTAAACTTTTTCACCCTAAATATATATATTATTTTATTATTTTATCAGTGTAAAAATGTATATCGTTCTTATTCAATGTCATCCCTGTTATTTGTTCTAATTCGGTAATATATCGGTCTTTATCTTTACTCGTAGTGCACTTGAGTGGATAAACCGATGCTGCAGCTTTTTGCGCAAAAAATTCATTGATATAATGTGCAAACCGACCACCTTGACCATTTTTTTGGTCGTACTGTATCATCTCATACTGTCAAATTTCATTAACTGTTTGGACAATGTATCCCAACTGTAAGGCTTTTTTTATCTCTTCAATAATCCATGTACCTCGCAAGATTCGATAGTTCGGATTTTCATGAGTACAATCCTCTTGTATTATCTCTTCGCAACATATGCGACATAATAAAAATAATAATTTACCGTGCAATTTTACTGGTAACATGGGATGATAGAAGTCACGCGCTGAAATAATGTCGTACACAAGTACACCGTTAACTCGTGACACATCATTGTTATGTCTGACAAGTTGACGAAATTCTTCCTCACCTGCTAATACTTGAGGGTGACCTATTGGAAACTTGCCAAGTTTACAAATGTACGGGTATAATGAGCAAACGTCAACATACTTAATTTTTTCTCGCTCTTACCAATCGTATATCTTCACGGTATTACCCGTTCGACTACCAAATAATGCACCTCGCGGATTAAATGAGCGCTTTTTCAGGAGTTCTTCGTTTTCTTTGACAAAACGTCGTAGCTGCTCATTTTCCTTCAGTTCCCTGTCAAAATCCCACTCCCATTTTTCGATCAATTTACACTTGCTCAAAGTCAATTTTTCACTAAGTGCTCTTGTATTATCATATCTATCATCCATTGATTTACCTATCACTAACAAAGCATCTTAATTTATTCTGTAACAGCGCGGACATCCATGCCAATAACAACCGTGAAACTGTAACATAATACCTTTGTGATTTTCGGTATTGAGTGGTGTGCTATAACTATCAACGATGGATCCTTCTGATAGTCTTTTCTCTCGGCTATGTCCTGCATGCTCGATGTAACGACTAAGAACATGCATTTCCATCCAATAAAGCTACTGCAAAGCTTTCACAGATTTTTCATCTGTCATTACGTAACTTCGTGCGGGTATTATACCGATTTTTTTATCTTTCAAAATTTTTTTCTTAAAATACGCATACATGTTAAGGTTATAGTTGTACATTCGTCAAAAGGATTTTATAAATGTTTTTCTGAACGCTAAACAAGCCAATTTCAACATTTTAACCTCTTGCTTGAAGTAGTTTACTATCTCGTTCTGAAAATTAAAAATGTAACCGTTTGTTGCTAGCTGATCATACCGTTTCAAGAATTGTTTTTTATCTTTTGAATGCATTGTATCTGGTGAATACGTTTGTAGTAGTGGAAGAGGACCCTCGTAATCTCGGTTTTCAGGTGTATTGAATAAATGAAGAAAAATTTCTTTTTTAATTTCCTGCAAACCGTAAGCTTTTGGTAAGCTGCTAAATAGAATGTAAAATTAATTTAAACTGTCTACAAATTTTACATTGGTAAATTCTATTATTATTATTTTCGATCCGTTTATAATAACTGACGGTAGTATGCGTTCTCCGTTATTTTCGACCACATATTTAAATACAAATTGAGCGTCAAAACCATGTGCATTATGTGCAATAAAAATAGCTTTTTAAAAATATTTTTTGTGATCCAATGCAAGATCAACTAGTTGTTTGACAGGATCATTTTTGAATACGTTCTCACGAATCCCGCAACGTTCGCATCTTATGGTTAAATTTTCAATTTCTAGGCAATAAGTACAAACTTGTTGTACGACGCACAAATTAATGACATTATTTTTTTGTTCTTCATCTCCCAGTATACTTTTCGTTTGCTGGGTTTCAAAATCGTAAAAAAAAAAATAAAACGGTTAATTGCAGCGTGGATGGTTTCAATGGCTGAATGAAACAGAATTGACAAACAGGTAAACAGGCTCTACGAATATGACCAAATAAGAACCCACATTCGTATGGTTTATTCTCGTATCCCCTATTTTTTACGCGAACAGTCTTACAACAGTTTTACAAACAGAAAAAAATTCATGTTTTCATCAACCTTTTGAGGTCACAAAGTAATATGTCACTGTTATAAACATTTTTCCCGTATTAAGCACCATCTTACCTGTACACTCCAAAAAGAATCATTGTT
>JAPYYV010011111.1:0-10958 GCA_030522625.1 Copidosoma aretas | reverse complement strand
AGGGGGATACATACGTGTGGCTACATGTGTAGGTATCTAATACCTCTGTTGTTATTACCGGGCCCTGTGAGAGTGGAGACGTCGAAGTGACGGGGAGTGAAAATTAACAGAGTTAATTTTGCCCCGTCACACGTATGAAATAAAACTATTTACTTTGAATGGTGTTTATCTTGATGTAAATTCACAGCTTATTACAATGAATGCTTTTTATCGATTTATCGTTTGTTCGTTCGCTCGTATCCCACATGCTTCAATAGCCACCCTGACATACTGACAAGTTATGGCCTATGGCACGCTGGCAGCTGCGTGAGGAAAAATCCCTGCCGTTTAAAGGAAGATTCATGTGTAATTTAGTCTTTTTCTTCCGGGTTACGAGTCTAGAGGCTAGAGGTAAGAGGCTAGAGGCGTTTAAAACAGTGGCAAAACGTATCGTTCAAGTGAGGTTTGCACATGGTGCCGTTAATCTTTTTACCCTTTAGAATTAGCTGAATCAGAAGCAAGTTGCATGCACAAGTTTATTCCATGCAAAGTACTCAGCTAACTGTTTTGGGGTCGTGATCAGATGAAAAAGTGCTTCGCCGTGGAATTCTGGTTTTATCAACGATGTCGGGTGATCTTGTTTGTCCTCCGTGTAAGCACAAGGCATACCTCCCTCTAACAGATTTTATAACCTTGCGTAATATCAATCTCCGGAATTGAATGCAGGCTTGCATTTGATGCTGCTAATAGAACCAATTTTAGTCTTGATCTGAGAAAAATAGTATTCGTTTTATTCAGTCTAGAAGCACACAAATAAATTGAATTTAATCACAAGGTTCCTGTTTAGGATACTACAAGAAAATTAATATTAAAACATTGACTCATTGTTGTTCCAAAGAATCCAGCCAGATACTTAAGTCACTGTAAAATTTTAAGAGAAATTAGAGTATCCGGTAATTTAAAATGCTTACTAGAATATTTCGCAATATATTTAGAATACAGGTCTAGAATATTTGTAATTTTGTTAATTAGAAGTAACAGTAACATAATTTACAAATTGAAAGTGTCGTAGATTTTTATTTATCGGTTGAGTGGAATTTATAAATAGAGTGCTCAAGAGGTTGATTTTTACTTAAAAGAACTATATACGATTATAGTTGTAAGTGAAATTGCAAGCTAAGTTAATTTTATATCCAATAAGAGATAAAAGAACTTAATAGGTTCTACCGAATCGACTATGATGATGATGACACGCAGAAATTTGGTCAACAAAACGATAGAGTTATACACAACTTAAATGCTTCAACGTTATATTTAAGACTACTATTGATAAATTGAGACTATAAATAAATAAATTGTCATATGTTGGAGTGAAACGCATAGAATCAAACTTTTTCATTTAATAGGTATAAAAAATGTAACTAATAAAGGGAATTAATACAAATGTAAGAGGGATTAGGAGTATAGAAATTCATTCTTCTATAAACTACTTAAGGTTGAATTTTACAAGTATTGAATCTGATTTCATTGGTATTTCTGTTAAATGTTCTAGAATCAATTTCAAACGGTAGTAAATAAGAAAATGAATTATTTAGGAGACATAATAATACGATATCCATATGAGTACTACCATAAGAGAATTTAAAACATAAAAATGTTAAGAGAATCTTTAGAGTAATCAGTTTTGATCAAAACAAGAAAACTCAATCTTTTACCAATTCTAATACTAGTGCAATACCGTTGAGTAAAAAGAACATAAACAGAAGATGTTAGTTCTTAATCTTACGGTAAACTATTAAAGAACACAATATGTAAAAAAAAAATTTATTTTCTAGTAAGTGAAAAGAAAAGTTTGGAATAAATTCAATTTTAATTTTTAGCGAACTTAGAAGATCCTAACTTATTGGTAATCAAATAACTAAATAAATCAATGTAGAAAAAAATCAGCATTTTTTTCTATGAACTAAAATTATAATAAAAGTATGAGTCACCAGAGGAAATGATGCTATCGTACAGGTCAATATTACATTTACGCAGCCTAAAAGGTGCGTCGAAGTACTGGTGTCATCCGTTTAACCACATAGATCACTGGACTACTAAGTACCTCTGGAATACTATAACGAGGACTACAGAGTTAAAAATATTGTTTATGAAAGTTTTGATATAATTTTCTTGTATGCTTATTATATCTAACTGATATTTCTTTTTTTATTTGAATAATTATTTATTGCATGATAATTTTATTATGAGAATTTATTTTTAATAGTACATTTTACATTAACGTAGATAAAAGAGTAAATTTAAGTGTAGAGTCAACTAATGTAGAGAGTATTGAGTTTCGAGTAACCAGTTTTCAATTTCATAGACGTATTATAGAACTGGCTTCTGCATAAATTGGAATTAATTGGAAACGGGTAAAATTACTGTTATTTAAAATCTTTTACTAAGGGCAAGAAGTAGAGTTCACATACAAAATATAAATTCAAGATCTTGACTAAAATCTTTTTCAGATACAAAGAAAAGTAAAACACAAATGTGAATTACTTGTATTTTGATCAAAATTATTTTAATTTCATTCTCAATTAATTGCAGACCACTAGACATGATACACAACTCTTAAGTTCGAAGGGACATGATCTGCAAGTAAGCGGAACAGAAAAAATTCGAAAAATACAGAGTTTAGTGCAAGGGATGAGTAAAGTAGCTAAGAGCGTAGGTAAACTTAGTTATTAAACATTTATAGAGTAAAAGTTGATTAAAATAAAAAAGAGATTATAAGAGAATTTTTTAAGAAACTCAGAACAATCATATTAAAAATCAGGATGTTTCTCGGGTCAATAGAAAGATAAGAGAAATAAAAAGTTACTTTAATCCAATTAGAGTTAACGCTGTAGCGTATCAGAAGTTGCAATGTATCATAAAATGGTTTAATAAAAGCATCGATATTGCATTGGAATGATTTCTTTGTTGACAAAAATTTACAACCTAAAAGTCTCTTAATGTAGTGTGTAATATATAAAAATTCTAATTATATGTAATAATGAATTTTAGAGGTATCCTAAGGCTAGAGTGGAGATTTTCTACTACCGTATACACCAGCATATAGTAGGTGATACATGTTTAAGACCAATAATGTTTGATAGTTATGATGATTATGCAGTGGAATTAGGAATTCGATGATTTATTGCAAAGTGTACTATTTTCCGCCATTCTCCTCTCTCTTTGGATATATTTACCCTCGACCAATCATTGTACTTATCCATTTTATTAAGGGTTTCTAACACTTTATCTTTTTATTTTTATTTTGGTCCCGTGTGATCAAGTTTTCTCTGGTTTTCCGAACGTGACTCTATACGCGGTTCTTATCATTTGCATACTAGCAACATGTCCAGCCCATCGCAGTCTACGTGCTTTTATTACCCGGCTTACGCTTGGGTCCCTATATAATTTCCCGACTTCTACATTCTGCAAACTCCTCCGTTTCTCGTTGACCTTATCTTTTGTTACCCCAAATGTTTTTCCTAGTATTTTTCTCTCAAATACTTAGAATTTTTTTCGTTGCTTTTTGCCCAGGTCTTGATTCCATACAGCAGGACCGGCATTATAATTTTTTTTTATATACGGTTTTTCAATATTTTGAAATAAGTCGCGATTTTAACAGTTTACTAGCTCCATAATAACAAGCCTTTGCTAATCGTAATCTCTGTTAAATGTCGTCCGAAGAATCATTATTATCATTCACATCAACTTTAAAATATTTATACTCTAAATCTCTCTCGAACGGTTTTTCGCCTACCCCCAACGTAGTTACACTTGGATCATTTACTACACTGATAATCATGTATTTGATCTTTTCTCCGCCTATTTGGACTGCCTTTTCCACTCTTTTAATTAATTTTTCCGTACTGCGTATTATAATGTTACCCAGCATACCTAAATCGTCTGTGTAACCCAGTATTTAAGTAGGCCTATTTAGAGTTTTCCCACTTTCATCGTCTGTTCTTAACGCCTACCCTCCCTCTGCTGTCTTGCATGCAAATGCGTATCAGAGCTACAAATGTCTTTGGAACCCCAAGAGAGCCCAGAATGAAGTATATATTTGTTTGATTAATAAGTCTTACGCTTTATTTAAGTCCATAAACAGTTGCCCGAATTCCTTCCTGAACTCTCATTATCTTTTTTTTTATTTGTCTGATTGTAAATATTTGGTCAATAGTTGATCTGTTACGTCTGAACTAACATGAATAGTCTCTTATTACATCTTTAAGGTAGGGGGTTATAGGTCCAAGAGCACATAAGATAAAATTTTATTGGTTAGTATGTCCAAGAGGACATTAGATAAAATTTCATAACAGTTCGAAAGTAATGAAACAACCCTGCAGTTAGCACAAACGGGCTTGTCTCCTTTCTTTGAAATTGGAATTATGACCAAATTTGTTAGTTCCTAGACATTTGTTTCTCTCTCCGAATTAATTACTGGGTATCTCCATACTAAACTGTTTCCGTCCGCCCTTGATCAGCTCCCTGGGTATGTAGTCTATTCCCGCAACTATTTTATTTTTAAGTAAACAGATTGCTTGCTCTGATTCTTAAAAGTCGGTTCAATAACCTCTTATTCTGCGGTAAAAATATCTTCACCTATTCTAGCTATGTTCGTGTACATTAAGTCATTCATTAACATTGTTTTTTTTATCTTCGTAATACTTGCCTGCCATTCACGTTTATATTATCATTTTTAGCTAAAATAAAAAAAATTTGATTCTGATACACTTTTCGAGTCGCATTAATTCCATGGTACACTTTAAACGAATTGTCTTTTCTTTCTAATTTTCGGTTTTAACAACAATATTATTTTTCTGCTATTCATGTTTATTTTTCCTTACCATTCTGCTTTTTGCTGCTCTATAATTTCTATAGTTTTCTAGAGCTGGCTTATGGCTATTTTTCTGGTATACTATTCTAATCTTTTCGCGGACCTTTATTAACTTTCTACACTTGTCGTCGAACAACGGCTTGTCTTTTTTCGGAGGTTTGTGTCCCACTATCATGTTTGTCTCGCTTCTATGATCGCATTTCTTATATTTTCCCACTTTTTATCGACGTTTAGTTGCTGATTTAACGTTTTCACCGCCCGATCGTCCAATCAGTAAATACTTTACTTCCGGTACTCTATAAGTTTGTTGAAGTCTTTTAGTGTTTCTTGTAGGTTTTTTTTCAGATTTAGTTAAGTAATGCTTTGTGGCTACCGTTACACGCGTCCTAGCCTTAGCTTCTACCAAAAAATGGTCCGAATCGCAATCAGCCCCCCTATATGACCTTAAATCATGAATGGTGGTGCTATGTCTTGTATCAGTTGACACATTAAAAATTTTATTTTTTATTGCGCTTTCTAAGGACGTTCACGTTGCTTTGTCGATATCAGGATGTTTAAATTATGTGCTCTTAGCGACAAGGTTTTTCGATCCCGTGAACTCGATACCTTAAGTACAAGTATCATTACTCATCTTGTGGATGCTCATTTTCTGATGGTTGTTCTAAAAAAATTTTCCCCGCCAGTTATCGCGTTGAGATCCACCGTATAATTTTGATATCCAACGAGTCGCCTGCGTCGCACAGTGGCAGATTTCGTGTATTTTTTTCCCAAAACCTAATATCTCGAGAATGAAACAAGACAACCCAGAAAATCTTTCTACACGTTGAAGCTTTGATAATAACAAATACAGAAAAACTATTGCTAAACTTTATAAATGCAAACCTAACCTCGAAAATAGTAAGGGATCTCAGAAAAACGGTACTACGTGATGTTGAATTTTGAATATCTCAATAAGTGACCTAGACAATTTGGAAATTCATTCTGGAAGTCTTAGATATGATGACGAGAAATAGAGAATGTTTATTAGAAATGTCAATATGTAGAAACCTAAGCTCCGAAATAATAAGGGATCTCAAAAAAAACTGTACTACGTGACGTTGAATTTTCAATATCTCGATAACAGAACTAGATAATTTAAGAATTATTTCTGGACGTGTTAGCTATAATGACAAGAACAAGATATGGTTTATTAGGACTATCAATGTGTGAAAACCTAACCTCAAAAAAACGGTATTACGTGATGTTAAATTTTAAATAAACTACAGAACAAAACAAGAGGATTTAATTATTATTCCTGGATGGCTGAGCTAAGACAATAAAAAAAGAGTTAACACTATTTAGTATGTCTGTACATTGAAACCTAACCTTACAAATAGTGAAATATTTTATAATACTCCAATAGCTACTATTGAAGTGTGAATTCTCATTGGCAAAAGTAGATGGTCTGATAAATTTCTTCCCTACATAATACTTGTATAGTAAGTAATACATGAGAAATATAAACAACCACCGTGTACTGAGACCTAACCTAAAAAAATTGGGAATCTCGAAATAACTAAATAACTGCAAATAAATTTTTATTATCTGGATAACAAAAGTAGAGAGTTTGGTAAATTTTTTTCTTGCGTACAGCTTTTATAGTAGGTCATAGATAAAGGTCATGAATGAATGCTGTGTTTTAAAATATAACCTTAAAATTGATGTAAACTCCAAAAATACTCTAATAATCACCGTTATTTTTTCAACAACAACAATGAGTCAAAGTTTTAAAATTTATTTTCTGGTAGGATCCTAAACAGGAACCTGCCAATTGAATCTAAATCATTCGTGTGCTTTTAAACTGAATAAAACGAATACAATTTTTCTCAGATCAAGACTAAAATTGGTTCTCTTGGCAGCATCAAATGCGAGCTTGCACCTAATTGCGGAGATTGATATTCATGATTGCATCTGATCACGACCCCAAAACAGTTAGCTGAGTACTTTGCATGAAATAATCTTGTGCATGCAACTTGCTTTTGATTCAGTTAATTCTAAAGGGTAAAAATATAAACGGCACCATGTGCAAACCTCACTTAAACAAGACGTTGTGCCACTGTTTCAAACGTCTCTAGCCTCCTACCTCCAGCCTCTAGACTCGGAACCCGGAAACTTGAACATTGGAACAATCACACCAAGAAAAAAACTGAATTACACATGAATCTCCCTGGCAACAGCAAAGATTTTTCCTGACGCAGCTGCCTGCGTACCATGGGCCATAACTTGTCAGTATATCAGGGTGGCTATCGAAGCATGTTAGATACCAGCGAGCGAACAAACGATAAATCGATAGAAAGTATTTAGTGTCATTAGCTGTGAATTTAAACCAAGATAAACACCATTTAAAGTAAATAGTTTTATTATTTACGTCATATTTTGACTCCGCTGATGACGGAAAAATTGGAAAAAAAATTTTAGGTTGTGTTTTTTTAAGCCAAAATGACATATTTACGTGAAATTTGAATTTATACGCCTATATCTTGAAAACGGAGATACGTAAAGAAAATGATTTGCACCATTGGATAAAGCGTAGAAAAATGCATATTAAATATTTAAAATTTAGATTTTGATGTGCAGGCATTCGCTAGAAAAACGGACAAAAATGAAATTTTGCACAAATACAGCAAAAAGAGCATTTGTAAACACGGGTCATAGATATATAGATACAGCGTAAGAGCTTCTATCAACCAATTAGGAGCAGCCGCCGAAGTATCTGCATCTGTATGTTAAACTTCCACTGGCTGCCCAAATGTAGATGATCTTGTTAAAATGCGTAAGCATATTCCTAGTGACGATGCAGTCCATCAGCGTATGATGCTTCATTGAGTAGCGCTGACAAGTAGGTGATCAAATAAAAAGTCTTAGGTTATCTTTTCATCTTGCGATTCTTCAATTTACAAATAAAGCACTTTTGGAGATAAATCGATAAGCTATGCATTGAGAATCCCCAACTCACAGTCCAGAAAATGCTTTGGGTACTTATAGATTGCCATGTTTATGTTAACTAATGAGAGAATGATATGTTAAGAAAGATGAGCCTAGACCCTATAGTAAATAAGATTCAAGTTTTAATTCCCTGCACCTCGATTTTGATGGCCAGAAAGTAGGATACAAGGTTTAATAGAAGCCCAACGTGTTGAATAATTAAAAACTCTTACTATATTGCAATCGCCTTTACTTCTACAAAGCACTTCTATTAAACGATTAACTCTTGTGTATTTGTACACATAAGTGTACGATGATAAACTCTTCGAGACTGCGTCAGCCGAGTGGCGTGCCAGTCAGCTTGCAAGCTATAGCCCTGCCTGGATATAAGTGTGGAGAGGGGGCTGTGCCTGACTAGCGTTGTAAGCGTATTTGGAAAAGACTACAATCTGACAATAAGGCCATTATTTTGTATACATTTTTTGATACATAACATTTTTATGTAATTTTACTGCTTGCATTGTAAGTTGCGTTATTTTTTTTTGGAAGCTGTAATATTTCTGATTAAATAGTTTTAGTCTTACATGTTATTTTTACTGTTTTGTTTCTGAAAGGGCTTATTGTGTGCAAGGCACAGCTCATGTCTGATGAAAGTATCGGAATAGTGAGTTACATAAATATTCTATTAGCTTTTATCTGCGGATCTGTATACTCATATATTTCGATCGTAGTATATATTCTTATATAACTGCCTGTGCTAGCTATACGAACAGTTTTCTCTTTAGCTGCTGTGAGTAAACCGATGTATTAGCGCGAAACACTGAGTACAACGATTTAAAAGCAGCAAATATAACTTAAGAACAACATATCGTTAGAAAAAAAATATATCAGCGTAAAGAAAAATAGAATATGTTAGTAGCATTGGTAAAAGTTTTTGATTTTAAATTTTGTTAACGTTTGTCAAGTTATCAAAGTAGACAAACCAAGTAAATCCGAGTTATAATCGAAATTTAGCTATTTTTCTTTCGAAACTGTATATACCTCCCACCTTTTGAGAGGAAGCAGAATACGGTATTACTGCATTAGATAAAATCAGGATAAATTTTTAGCATTGTCATATTGACTGTCACTGCCGATAATTCTAATATTTATAAAGTATGTTGGAGCTTAAGAGCGTCTAGCCTAAGATAATACATTGCATTATGCGTACAAAGTTATTTTAATCATGAGTCTCCGTGCAATTGCAGAACCTAGTCGTGAATTTCATTAGCAACAATTCACTAATAGGGTTTTCTACAAAATTTATTGGCGAAAGTTTAAGACTTATAATAGGGATCAATCACTTGAAACCTTACATACATCGTAAATGAATAGCAAAAGAACTGTAGTGGTAAAAGTAAGCGTCAAACAACTGTTGCTACCAGTTGAAGAGCATATCCTTTTGATTAAAAATTGCTGGTAAAAACTGTAATACTTGATAAAATTGTCTTGCAACCTAACGTACCAAACCAGGGCCAGAAAATGCGTTAACTTTTTTTGCAAATTCAGCAATTAAAGTAATGTGGGGCCAGAAAAGCAGTTATTCATAGCTTGGTTAAGTAGATTTGTACGATTGTTGCTGATGCAGTGTTTTAATACTACTGTAAGCATATAAGTTGAAAATCAATAAGCTACAGGTACAAGTTTTTACCGAGCATGGCAATGCATTATGACAAATATAATGAGTTTATTTTCAAACAGATGAGAAGTGTGCACGAGAGGCAAGAACCCATGCGGTGCAGCATGTGCACTTGCATGTCAAAATATAATTTAGGGTAGAGCCTTTACTAAATTAATATAATGCAAGGGCTGGTATACTGTGATAAAATTGCACAAAGTATGTAGCTAAAGCAAACTGTAAAGCGTAAGCGAGATCACAGTGAGCGTCACTGGACATAGGCTGTGCTGCAAATTCACAAGCTTAATGTAAAAGAATAATCCCGGCAATGGTTTTCCCATTTTTTAACAAGGCTAAGACTGTTATCCTGTATTGCACGTACACAGCTAAAGTAGCATATGCCAGTTGTTAAAGGCAAGTAAAATTACAGTCAGCATCACTGGACTTATAAAGTATAGTTGCATCCCACACTGTGCGTAGGCACACGCATACATTTTTTGAGCCAGTGAGCTAAATTAAACTGCAGCAATTAGTGTCTACCACGTTAAAGATAGTTAAAGTGAGATGTCTATCTGCTGGATCAATGTCTAATGCTTGTTAGTAAGAGAATACAAGCTAGATATCCTAAAATAATATGTGCGATGATAAGGCGCACGGCACTACGAGCTCAAGAGTGCTACATCCAAGAAAGGCCTGCCGTAAAATGCTTGGAGGAAAAAAACCACCTACCTTGGCAAATCTAACGTAGAGAACCTAAGCACACTCCACTTTTACCTGCACATACAATAACTGCAAAAAAAAGTGACTGCCTAACCTGGTCAGATGACGAGTTGCAACGTCACTTACGATTCTAGTCTTGACTCTGCATTGAGTATTCTCTTTTTGGGAACCATGATCTGCTACCAAATATTACTTAAAGGTCATATATCGTGCTAGTCCCAGCCTAGGTTAGATGCTAGGATTGGGTTGGCAGGCAAGATCAATGTTCAATTTTCTGTTACTAGCAGAACCGTGTCAAAATATTTTTACATCGTGCTATAAATTCGTGCAAAAGTGTGCGTGCTAGCTCAAAGAGGAGGCTTTTTATTAGCTGCCGCAAATGAACTAATGGTGTCGCGAAAGACAGTCAGTATACAAGTCAATATTAGTTAAAGTAACATAGTATTAGAAATAGAATGCATTATCGTTAAAAAAAAAGATCTCTTCAGCATAGGCAAAAATATTTGTTTTGAATGTATAAGTACGTCTATACATCTATTAAAATATAGAAAGCAGGTGTGCAAGCGTTATATTTTGAAATTTATGAAGAAATTTAAAATACTGCAGTTATGATGGTAATAAAATATTCAAAAAGAAATTCAAAAAGATTAAGAACTATTAAGCCCGAAAAAAAAGTAGAATTGATTTGACATAAATTGTAATTCTCGAATCATGAAATGTCTGAGAAAGTTGAAGTCATCTGTGTCATTGATTACAAAATTAGTC
>JAPYYV010011110.1:0-17554 GCA_030522625.1 Copidosoma aretas | reverse complement strand
TATTAATGTTTATTTATTAATGTGACTGTAAGACCGATATAAATATTTGTCTTGTTTCAACATTTACAGTCGACAAAAGTATTATTGGTGTTTAAAAATAAATATTATAATCGGGGTTGGGAAATACCTTCCAGCATCCGGGATCGTTTGATTTGCAAATCTGAGCAATTTGAGTTTGTTATGACAAGCACTCATACCTCTCTTTATTTCCTACCTAATCATAATCCAAGACAAATGTTGGAAGGGTAAATTTTTCGAATTGTTAAATATCATATAACCATGAACTATTATAATGGAGAAATGGTTTTAGTTAATTCCGAATATAGTCATATCACTTACCCATGATCTGATTATTCGAATAAAACAATAAATAATTTATTTTAATATTGAACCTATGTTTTTATGCACGTCTCATCTGTGCAATATAGTTTAGGAATGATAAAATATATATAGATGTACCAAAAGCGTTGCGTGTAGAATCGGTCTGTGTAGATCTGACACTCTGTCCTAGCTGCAAGCTGCTCCGCGTGAACACACGCAGCCGATCGGGACGTCTCCTTCTCCACACACGCACGCACAGGGCAGACAGGATCAGTCCGCCAACGGCCAGCAAAAGTGCTCCTCTGCTCCCCCCCGCGGCACTTTCTCCCCTGACGTGTCTCTGCCGGCTCCCAACGACAAGGCTACGTGACTCCGACCATTACCACGATCCAAAAATTTAGCACGTGTGCGCACCAAAAAACTAGCTAATAGTACTAAACGGACGCGATGACCATCATACCTGTCACTACAGAGGAAGCGCGCATGGATAAATTACTAGTAGCTTCGCCACACGCTGCCTGTTCCCCTGTCTCCGCCTTGATTTTGACCTCGTCTTTTGTGGACAGGCTCATCGTCAGCGTCAGCATGAAGATGTCAGTGACCTCGCTGCTATGCTCCTCGGGCCTGCCTCCGCTCCCACTACCGGGTTTGGACGGTAAAATAATAATACATGACATTACGGTTGGAGTGTTTATTGAAGATACATGGTTATATACAGGTACGCGTGAGGTGACAGACATAAAGCAACTGACTATAGTATACAAACAAGACTAAAAGCAAGCTGCACGGCGCTCAGTGGGGCCAAAAGCTAGATTTACAGTGAAAACTCTGACTTTCCCTGAATTTTGACCGAAAATGAACAATTTTGGGCCCATTTTGTTCGTAAGACCATAACCTACGAAAATTCAAATCCCTCAGACGTGTCTCGCTTAGGTATGTATATAATGTACTAAGTTAAAATTGAAATCGAAATCGTGGTTAATAAAAACACAAAGGTTTCTCTGTAAAACAAAGATTGTATTAATTATTAGACATACTTTCTTATTTACAATATTAACAACGATCACACTTCTCACCTGTAAAACAAAGAAACGACATTCAATGTTAATTATTTACTGGTCTCTCTTTTACAGTTATATGGTTTACACTAAAATAATTGATCCTGCACTGTGCTTAGTTACGTTGCCTCTGCATGCTCGCGTTAAACCGTTCTAATATGATATTGTACAAAGAGACATTAAAGTTACCGACACTTGTAGCGGGGCGGGGAAATACTATGGTAGTAAACTTCCGTACAATTCCCCCTTCATGAAAGATAAAAATTTATTGATTTTTATGCAACGTACACTTAATTTATTCTAAGATATTGATGCCCTCTTCAATGTTTCCTTCAGGCTGGTTGAGCGGGATGAGCTTTAAAATGTGGAACAAATTTGACTCTATTTTTTTGTATCCTGCATTGATTTCATAGATTAAATTTGATATTTTATTAAGAATTTTGTATGGCCCGATTCTCAGTTCATCCAATTTTTTTCTATTTTTTTTTATACTATTCTCTATGAATACTTAATCTCCACTTTAGAATGTATAATTTTCTCTACCTTCATCGTACTTCGCTTTATTGTAATTTTAATACTTTATGCTATTTTCTAATGCTATCTTTCAATTTTTATCTAAGTCGTCATTTTTTTTTAATTTTTAAGTTCATCTGGTACGATTAAATTGTCCACTCCTCATAATAAATAACTTAGTGTATATTTTGTGACTGTATGTATTGTCTCAATATATATTTTTACGCATTCATGTGCTATTGATATCCAAGCTGATTTTTTTTCTTTTTTTTTATTAAGTTTGCATCTGATTTTGTTAACAAGTGTCTGATTTAATCTTTCGTTGAGTCCATTTAAAGAAGGTGAATCTTTTGATGTAAATATTAGCTGTATATTTTCTCCATTTAAAAAATCTTTTAATTCTTTGGAATTAATTCCAGGATATTGATCAGCTAGAATCATTTCTATTTTGTTATTCATTGATACTAACCTTATTGTTTTTATAAAATCATAAGCGTCTTGTGTTTTTGAAGTAAATATATGCTTAGCGTGTAAAATGATCCACTTAAAGATGTAAGTATTTTTTTGTCGATCTCTGACCTCCGAAACCAACAATTGTATCAATTGAAACTATTTGAAATAGATATTGAGCCGGGCCAAGATGTGACATGAAACCATATTCATTTTGGCCTCTAGATTTATTTTTTATCCATGTCTCATAGCGTTTGCACGTCTCCTGAATGTTTTTGTCGATATTTTTTGCTGTGTAGTATGATTTTACCATACATTTCAATTGATTAATGCATATGTGGCCAAATTTTTTATAAAGTTTTCTTATTCACTATTTGCTAAAATTTTCTGATAATAAAATTTTATTGTTTTTCTTTCTTCTTTTACAATAGTATATTTTATTTTCCAAAATAAGTTTATCCTTTTTTAATTCTATATTCTTTTTCGGTCCTCTAAAATGTCGTTGAAAGTTATTAAATTTACAATGTTTAGATCATCCTTGATATTATTTTCTGCGCTCAGTACTGGATTTGTGACAAGTAATAGGTCGAGTCGCCTAACTCTTCCTCTGTTCGTGATTTGATATTTGGGTTTTCCAGTGGTTTATGGTCTGTGAAAACGATGAATGATTTTCCTAGAAGCCAATGTTGCCAAAATTTTATTGCTTCTTTGATAGCTAAACACTCTAGATAAATTGCTTTTTTTTTATTTGAACCTGATTTGATTTTCTTGAAAAGTAAGCCACTGATTTGTCTTCTCCGTTTGTTTGTTGTTGTTTCAGAACTGCTCTAATACCTTACAAACCAGCATCTGTGTAGATGTGTATGTGTAAATTTTGACCGAATATAGCTCGAATTGGCTGAATGGATAGACAATTCTTTAATTTATCAAAAGCTTTTTGACATTTCTCAGTCCATATAAGTTTCTCATTTTTTTTTAGTAGTTTATGGAGAGGATCCCAAATCGACGCAATATTTGGAATATATTCGTGATAAAAATTTATCTTACCGACAAACTGTCTTATATTCTTTAGAGTTGTTGGCGTTGGAAAATTCTGTATTGAGATAAAGTTATTTTTTAACGGTGATACTGTATTATAACTAGTTATGTGGCCTAAATATTTGACTGAGCGTTTTGCAAATCTACATTTTGAAAATTTTAACTCAAACCCTTCTCTGACTCTTGCTTCTAATAATTTTTTCAAATGTACTATATGTTCTTCGAATGTTTTAATAAATGTAAATATGTCGTCCCTGTAATTGACTGTAAATTTTGAAAGTTTATATTTTTTTATAATACTAGATAAAATTCTTTGGATAATGCCAGACGATGTTTTTAATCCAAAGTAAAGACATGTCCATTGATAATGACCTTCTTGTGTTATGAATCCTGTTTTGTGTTTATCTACTATTCTTAAAGTTATTGTCCAGAATGCTGAATTAATATCTAAAGTTGTATAATATTTGCAATTTCTTGTTTTTGTTAATAAATCATCTATCAAAGGAAATGGTTGTGGTTAAGGAATAACTAATTTATTTAGTTCTCTTCAGTCTATACATAGCCTTGATTTTTTATTTTGATCTTTTTTACACGCTAGAGTTACTGGAGCGGCAAAGGGACTATAGGATTCTTAAATTATCTCTCGTTTTAGTAATTCTGGTATTTGTGTTTCTATTTTTTTTCTGTCGATTTCTGTATATCTATAAGGCCTTTTAGAACAATATTTATCTATCACTAAATCTATTCTTGCTTCATAATTTTGTATCCTTTCTGTATCATACTTATCTTTTTCAAATACTGTCTTATAGCTTTCAATAAATTGATTTATGTCATCTTTTTTATATTCATTTAAGTGATTAATTACCATATCAAATTCATCTGTATTTATGTTTTTATTGAAATTTATTGCAAAATTGAGTTCTATAATTTCATTTTTTTTATTTATATCTGTTAATTAAGAATTAGATTTTATTTTTAATTCTTTTTTGTTTTTGGGATCCTTGATATTATCATTATCATATTTTTTCAATTTCGAGATGATCTGATCATCAAAAGTTATCTGTTTTATTTCTAATCTTTTATTTTGTGTTAGTTAACATTTTATTATACAATCTATCTTTATCAATAATTCTTGGCTGAAATTATTATTATTTATCGCAACTGCGTTTATGTTTCTTTCTACATCAAAAATTTTTGCCTTTAGATTAATTATTCCTTCTTTTTTTTTCCACACCATCAATTGATTTTCTAATACTTAGTTTTACATTCTTTTTTTTAATAAATACATCTTCTAATTTCTTTAACGTCTCCCTATCAAGCATGTTTGCTACGTGATTTGGCAACCCCAGTACAATAAAATCAATTAATGTTCCGGTATTAATGATTTTGCTGATTTCTAATAAGAGTTTTTCTTTTTTTATTGCATATTCTAGTAGTGTCCCTGTTGTGTATTTAAATGTGTGTGTATATTTAATTGGACTTAAACCTTTGCTTGCGAAGGTTTCGCAGAAACTTTGTTTCTACAAACTCCAATCAGATTCTATTGAATGTTTAATCATCATACCTTGATACCAGTCGATACATGGTTTATCCAACAGCGGGCGTAGAATATTAATTTTTTGCCTTCTCACCTCCATAATAGCACCTTCGCCGCTTGATTTTAGGTTCTCAGGCAAAAAAATAGTGTACGTGACTCGTTCAAAAAGGCTTCCTTACGAACCTCGTAACGGCCCTCACCTTCGGCTCGTGCCATAAACCTTTTGGTTCGTAAATACAAGCCTTTGCGAGCTCGTCCGTAATCTACTATTTCTTTTTTTCTTCAGTAACTATCAATCTGTTACACTCATCTTTAAAGCACGATATCCATTGAAAAGCATTAATATTTCTGTTGGAAAATTTTTCGATTGAAAACTGATCTGCTATTTCTGCCGTACTTTTATAATTATTTCGTTGAGTTTCTACTAGTTTTTCGGAAATCTTAACTAAAGAACTTTCCTCTATGCTTGGTTTAACTGTTTATTTATTTTCATTCGTAATATATTTCAAATACGTATCATTAAACTGTATATTTCCACCTTCGTCTACGTACGTATTATCTAGTTTCTCTGATAATGTTATCAAAACACTCCTTGTTTGATGTCTTCTGGTTAATGAATTTTTTATCTTGTCAGATGCTAGTGTGGTAATCAGTTCTTTGTGTAAGCTTGCTGGTTGAAATTGTATCGGTACACTAAATATTTGATTGTCTGGCGTTTTTTATTGAGGTTATATACGTGACATTAGATTTTCCATCTGAACTTGCATTTAGAGTAAGAGTAAATTTCAACTTTTCCATCGTGACCACTAGTTAATTCATCATTTGTAACAAAAATGTCGTTTTATAATGTACTAAGTTGAAATTGAAAAGTAAATCGTGGTAAATAAAAACACAAAGGTTTCTCTGTAAAACAAAGATTGTACTAATTATTAGACATACTTTCTTATGTAAAATATTTACAATGATCACAATTTTTACCTGTAAAACAAAGAAACGACATTGAATGTTAATTATTTATCGCTCTCTCTTTTACAGTTATATAGTTTACACTACAATAATTGATCCTGCACTGTTCTTAGTTACATTTCCTCTGCATGCTTGCCTTTAACCGTTCTAATATCATATTGTACAAGGAGACATTTATGTTGCCGACACTTGTAGCGGGGCGGGGAAATACAAATCATACTAAGGTAGTATACTTCCTTACATATATATATATACATATATATATATATATATATTTATTTAAGGTATGTATGTAACAAATTGCGGTAATCTTTGTGTTTCACATCAGCGAATTGAGTTGACGCATGATTAAGAAGACAATCGAACTCATTTTAAGGCTAGAATCATAGCTGACGTTTGTCCTAAAGGGCTGGGATGTAAAGGTTTTAAATTCCAATATCGTGGCTTTAATATGGCGACGAAACCTAGAATAGTCCTGAAAAGTCTATCCTAACCTTAAAATTATAAATTAACCCAAAATTTCCTTATTTTTTGCATTACTAATAGTGAATTTATGATCGGATCATTAGCACAGAAGTTAATATTGAGTATGTGGTTAATGATAAGAATTATTGATACTAAACGGTTTTATATATTACAATGGAATTTAAAAATGGCAGATTATAAATGGCCGCCTGTAATCACCAAAATTTTGCAATCGTTATCTTAAAATGTTGTTTCCAATAATGTTTGTACACTATGATTATCATTCATATGTCAAAATTTTAATGCTTTTGCGTAAAATTGAAAATAGCTACTAAAACATTTCTAGTGAGATTGTTCTAGCTATTTCACGAGTATTTCTGGTAATTTTCAAAGGTATCTCACACAAAGAGGACATATTAATTTTAAAAACTGTCTTACATTTAGATCTGCTTTGTTCAAAATTATGAAAAAAAAATTTTAAATTAATTTCTTAACCTCTGAATAGAAGTCATAGTCAAAAATTTTTCGTTCTGTGCTTTAGAAATCTTATATGTAATACATAGTTTAAGTTTTCACTTATTGATACATTTTTTTGATGAGTTTCTTTGCCTGATAATTTACAGGGTAAAGAGTAAGGGTTCTTTAAGCCTTGACGAATACTGTTTTACTCAATTTTATAAATAGACTACCAATACGTTTTTAAATTATCTACTATCAATCCTGTTTAGAAATTAAGGACAGTGGTAGAGCTGGCCCAAATCTGACTACCGGCTTCCAAGGTATGAGTGCAATTGGGGTACCAGAGCGCATGTAATACAACCTAGAGCTCGGGCAAAATAATTATCAATACTTCAGCTAACCCAGTTTGTTTTACCGTGAAGATGAGATATTACACGAGCAAGTAGATAAGTAAGTACATATCATAAAATTAACTGAAAGTAAGTTTGTGAATATTAACGAACCTAAAACAATTTGATTGTATAATTTTGTTGACAAATGAACAAAATTTTTTATTAATCGTTCGTTGATTATTTTTGTTCTCATCGTTACTATTAAAAGGTATGTATATTCATACAGAATCACATATAAAAAATATAATAATATATCTATATATAAACTTCTGCGCCTTTCTCATGCTTTTATTACGCGTTGGTCAGCCGGTAAAGTTGTGTCCCAGCTCTGATTAGCATCACATCTGCTCTAGTATCCAGATCGCACCCAGAGCTAGTAAGCCGGTAGTCAGATTTGGGCCAGCTCTAGCATAGTCCTTAATATCCAACAGGATGGATGGTATATAATTTAAAAAAGTTATTGGTGGTTCATTTATGTCATTAAATAGGACAGTATTCCTCAATTCATGAAAACCCTTATTCTTTTCTATGTAAGTTATATTATCAGCTAAAAAATCTCATCACACTATTTCATTAATAATTACAGTCTTAAAATTCTTATGACATATAAGATTTCTAAAGTAGAAAATAAAAAATTTTAGACTATGCCTTCTATTCAGAGGTAAATAATTTTTTTTAACCTTTTTTTTATGTATTTTAAACGAAGCAGATCCAAATCCAAAGAAACTTTTAATGGTTCTATGTGCTGTTTGTGTAATATAACTTTAAAATTATCAGAAATACTCGTCAAACAGCAAGAACAATCTCACTAGAAATATTTTAGTAGCCATTTTCAATGTTATGCTGAAGGCATTAAAATTTCGACGTTTTAATCATAATCAAAATGTACAAACGTTTTTGGAAACAATATTCTGTGATAACAATTGTGAAATTTTGGGATTACTGGCAGCCATTTTTAATCCACCATTTTGAAATTCTAATGTAAGATATAAAACTATTTGATCTCAATAATCCTCACCATTCACCACCTATTTTATATCAAATGCTTTGCTAAAGATAATGATTTAACTATTTGTAATGCAAAAATAAGGAAATTCTGGAGTAACCTCTAATTTTAATGATAGCACGGACTTTTTATAATTTTGTAATAAAAATATCTAAATTTTGAAATTTTATTATTGATTAGAGCCTAAAATTTTTTTTCAAAATAACAATCCAAGAGGTAGATTATGGAATTTCGGGGAGAACTGGCTGCCATTTTAAATTCGTCATTTTGATATTTCATCACTAGATATAAAACTATTTGTTGTCGATAATCCTCACCATTCACCACATATTTTATATGAAATGCTTTGCAAATGATAACGATTTTACTATAAGTAATGCAAAAAAATAAGGAAATACTGGGTTAGCCTTCAATTTCAAGGTTAGGGCCGTATTTCCATAATTTTATAATAAATATATTTGAATTTAGAAATTTTATTCTCGATCGGATTGTAAAAAATTTTTTGGTAATATTTCAAAAGGAAGATTATGGAATTTCAGTTATTACTAGCGGCCATTTTGAATCTGCCATTTTGAAATTGTATTATTAGATATAATACTATTTGTTATAAATTATCCTTACCATTCACCACCAATTTCATGTTAAATGCTGTGCTAAAGATAATGATTTTACTATAAGTTACGCAAGATATCAACAAATTCGGGTTTTATCCTCTAAGATTAAGGTTAGGATAGTATTTTTTACCAGTTTTGTATAGTTTTTCTTTGATCTGCAAGGATAAGGCTTTTATACAAAGAAAAATCATTTTAATCGGACCTGCCGTTCGGGAGATATTTAATTTTGTTAAGACTTTACCGTTTTGGAACATACTACGCCGTAGTGCCATATTGCCGTAAGGGGCAACGAGCCACTGTAGCCACCGTAGCCACCGTAGCACCCGCGCCGTACTGCTGTGCAAAAAAATACCAATGCGATCTATCATTTTTAACGCAATTTCTACAATGCAAAAAAATTCGATACTTCAGTAAGATGTAGAGTAAGTAGTAAAAAATATGATACCAATGTGGCGAGTTTGATCCCAGACTCCTAATTTCGGGTGCGCACGGAAGGTAGGAGGGTAGAAAATAATCTTAACACTAAGGTCACATACTAAGGCTATGTAGCTTTTATTCAAGAGTCAAGATTGGACCACAACTCGAACAGAACGATGCTTGCTGTTTGAGCTATCACGCGCTACTGCCGCTCTACGGCGCGCAGGCCGAGCGGGGACAGAGCTAAAGGTAACGTGAGAGCATAGCGGGGGAAGGCCCCCATGGGGGCGTGCCCCCACATACTCCCTTGCATCTAACGTCTTTACCAACCTTTTTTAGGCCGTTTTTCCAAAGTACATTCTTGCATTAAGCTGCGGTTTGAAAAAACCATCTATCAAATCGTGCTGAAACGTGGTGTGGTTATTGCAGATAAAAAAAGCTACAACTTTTCTAAATTTCAGCTTTTAATGTTTATTCAAACAAGTGTTATTAATTATTTAATATTCTATAAAACTTTCTGTTAATCAGGATAAGAAAAATATCTTTTCCCGACATCTAACTAGGCTAAAATTAAGCACATAGCCTCAGTTCTGAAGACAATCCAATATAGTATTTTTAATATTATGGTGAATTCAATATGGAGGCCATAAGAAAATGGGTGATCACCTTTTCCGCTACAACCCCCTCGACATATGTATCGAATTTACGGGTATGATAAGTTGAATACAATAAGTTATGTAGCGTTATTCGGCATATAAGATGGCGGCTGACACATAATGGCGGATTATCTTTTGTTTCGCAATCCTCTTGACATGGGTATCAAATAAAAGAGCATAAAGGTAGATTACTGTAAGCCATAAAATATTATTTTATATGTAAAAAATATTTGACTGAAATAATAAATTTAAAAATTGCTGATCGAAAATAGTGGAAAATTTTAATTTTTTGTGGATTTTAATATCATGTTTTTTTAAACTTTTCTTGTGGTAATTTATATAAAAAAATTATATTTTTAGACCTGTCTTTCCCTTCTGTTAAGATTCAGATATTGTTTAATAATTATGCAAATGCAAGCTGTGAGGAGAGTGGAGTCAGTGCAGTCTAGATAGGTTACATTTATGATATCATATCAGCGCCCCGGAGAAAAAAAAGCTTTGCTCACGTTCGCAGGAAGAAAAACTTAGCTCACGAGGCCGGAGAAAGACTATCTTTGCCCACGTTGTTCAGAGAAAGACTAGCTTTGCTCAGCGCAGTCAAACGTAAGCTATATCACTACTCGCTACAGTCGAAGGAAGACAAGCTTTGCTCACGGCGCTCGGAGGAAGACTAACTTTTCAAAACGCTTCTGATTGCTTCATAAATACTTTTATACATAAATGTAAAATATGAATTGAATTAATACAAATTACAGATTTGTATATTATAGTCATATTTGTACGTACGTGATTAGTTCCATTACTTTGTAGTTTTTTGCATTCATACAGAATATGACACGGTGAAATATTGTTGTCCAAAAAGAGTCTGCACTTTAATGAAATTTGCGTAAAAATTAGGTGCTGAGTGCAAGCAGTTGCGTAATAATGTACTGGCGTATTGTAATGTTGAGGGTAAAGGAAGTAATTAGAACTATATGATTTTTGTTAATATCTCGAGATTGTTCTCAGCCAGTACGGTAATTCGTAAAATAATTTTTTGTCAGAATCAGCATAAGAAAATAACGGAAATTTTAACAGATATTCTTAAAATCAATAAAATAAATTCCAAATATGCTTTGTGAAATAAATTAAAAATATATTACTTTTATTATAAAAACTTCGATGATTAGCAGCAGAAAATGTTAAAGAATATTATGTACACAAGATTATATTTTTCTAAAAAGGAAGTCTTACCACCGCCAATATGTGTGTTGCATAATACTTTTTATAATTTTAATGAAGTAAATTATGTTTAATGTTCCTGGTTCATTTTAATAAATTAATAAAGAAGTTGCCTTATATTGTTATAAAAATTTCAGTTGGTATACCACACAGTTATTGAACTTTGGAATTGCCATATTTGGTATTAGTAAAAAAAACCATTTACTAATTTTACTTATATTTGCAGAGTCATTGAGTATAAGACACTTACAGTACAGGGTTAGGGGGATTATTTGCTTGGGAATCATATTTACTTATTGATAAGTTTTGTTTAATATGTACTTATTAATAAACCATCTACAAAGTGTACTCTTATATCTACAGATATTGAGTATAATAGGCTCGCAGAACAGGATTACGGGGATAATAGCTTGGGAATTATATTTATCTATTTATAAGTTTTCGCTTAATGTGTATGTTGTAAGTGAGGCCTTGAGTGTACAGACGGCGGAAACAGACGGTCACTGCATTGTAGAAGGAAGAGCAAGGCTGACTCGAGAACTGCTGTAGTTCTACGCCTACACTCGATGAAACCGCTTGTGTCATTATTAAGAGTGTAATATAGCTTGCAAGAGTAAGTTTCACTGTATTAAGAGAACGAGTTATATAAAAGAACTTTGAATTGAGATCCATGTCCGGCTATTCATTCACCACGTCAACAACCACTTCTTTGCATTTCTATCTATAATCCAAAAGGTTATCGGCCAGCACGTGGTGACGGACGGTAGTGATCGCCAGGACAAGAGTGAAGAGAAAGAGAAAGCTGTCGAAGTAAGTAAAGTGCATAAATATAAGAATGAAATAGCTAGTGCGCAGTGCGAAATATGATAGTATTGAGAGAAATAGCGTAGGATTCGAGAAAGAGGCTGACGTGCAGGTCGTGCTCAAAGACAGACAAGAGTATAGGTGTATATACATATAGGTGTATATATTTGCGGCCATTGCAGCTGTTTGATGCGAGCCGATGAGGCGCTCTGCGTCTTCCAGAAAAAGACGTGTTTCGTTTTCGCGACGACACGCATTGGCCTTCCTTTTTTTTTCTTTTCTTTCTACAAGAGTAGTGCTTTCCATATACATATATGTAGTGAAATTTCGAGCTTTCTCGCTTCTTTTCCTTGTTGCACGAGAGATAACTCGAGTTACGTGAGTCATGACTTGAATAAAGACCCTTAATTAAAAAAGTTATTCAAGTAATATAGGACAAACTAAGTGATAATAATTGCGGTGCGTTACACTATTTTTTATTATTAAGGTAATTTTGTCCATTGATGGCTCGAGCTCGAAAAACACGAGAAGAGTAAAGAGGCTATTTTAACTAGTAGGGTTAATAGCATGAGAGTGAATAAGTGTCAAGCAAGAGTAGAAAAATTTTTACATGTAAAAGCGAAATACACCGAGTCGGGGTAAAACCCGTTGCACAGACGTATCATTTGCTTAGTGTTAGGAGTACGTTCGTGCAAGCATGCGGTGTGTGTGATACGTGCGCGTACGCTTCTCCTCGAAAGTTTTTCGTTTGCGGTACTCGGAAACAAAGTGTAGGAGAGTGTGCGTGTTGCATATACTGTTGCGTCTAGTAAGAGCAACCAATTGTTAACATAGTAGTTGTGAGTTTGCGGTGCGATCTAAAACTGTTAAAAATATTTTGCAATAATTGCCTCATGAATAAAGAGATAAAATTTTCTTTTACAGATAGAAACTGAGGAGACTAAGTCAGAAACTGAACAAAAGAAGAGTCAAAAAGCAGACCTCAAAACTTAGGCATGAGGTATAGTACTTTTAACAAATGGATATCCACAAGAGTAATATAGATAATTTTCCATAATTATTCATATTAAAAAGAGAAAAAGCGCAAACAACAAATACATATGTTCGTTTATAATACAGGTCACAGCACTATACCTTCTCAAGCCCAAAAGCCAGAAGAGTCTCAGGATGTAACTTACAACAGTAATGACTTTGTAAAAGAGACAGAGAAAGAAAAGCTGAATAAACCGAGACAAAAAGCCATGATTGGCGATCCCATTGCAACACGAGAATATAAGGCACTTAGACAACAGTTAGAAGAGCGCGCAAAAGAAAGAGTGAAAAACAGAAATGAGTGGGAAAAATACAAATCTAATTGTAAGAAAGAGATGTAAAGATTGAAGAGGGGAGAAGAAGTAAAAGAAGCTAAATGAAAAGCAGAAGAAGCTAAGAAATAAATGAGTCCTAAAGAGATGAAATAAACAGGCTGACGGAAGCACTGGAAGAGAAAGAAAGAGAAAGAGAAGAGAAAGAGGACTATTATCAGGAGTTACTTGAAGTGGCCAGACAAGCGAATGAGTCACTATGGTCCACTCTAGAGAGCCGCACTAGAGAACTCAACACTATGAAATTTCAGGTAAACCCCCTACATAACTCTACTGCCCTCAATCATATTGGAGAGCCTCCAAATATAGATTTATCTTTAATAAACCCCTCCAATAACTTATCGTTAAATTATTAAATATCTTATAAATTAATTGAAACATTAAGTAGCTTGAAAAACTTAATTGAAATTGTTAAGAGTAACTATGTTCATAGAAATTATAATTTGAATCGCAGATCTGGTTTTAACATTTGGTTTGATAAATTGAAAACTGAATTGAATTCTAAAGAATTGATTGACGTGATTGATGCCTCAGTAAAAGAATTGAATTCTAAAGAATTGATTGACGTGATTGATGCCTCAGTAAAAGAACCTTCAAATTTTGATGAAAATAAAAGAGCCAAAAGGAAAACAGTTGTAAGAGAGATAATAGTTAATCATATAGTAGAAACTTATTACAAATTAGTAATAAATATAACTGATCCAAGACAAATTATTGAGAACACGAAAGAGACTGTCAGGATTGAAAATAGCGTTACTCACATGTCGATCAGAAAGAGGCTTCATGAACTACAAATGAATAGAGGTGAGAGTGTGGCAGAATTCTGTCGAAAGTTTGACGATATAATAAGACAGTATTAATGTAGTGGTGAAGCAATAGCTCTGACAGACGTGGAGAAGCGTTCCACTTTCCTTTAAGCTGTTAGCAATGCAATACCCCAGATTACTATTCACACTATCTCATTCAAATAATCCAATAAAAAAGAAATAGAACTAGGAGAAATAAGAGACTTTTTATTACAGCTTGAAGCGTAAAAGAGAGCAAGAGAGAAGAGTATACTCGGCTACCTCTCAGCAGGTATATAGGCCTATAAACGACATCTCGTTGCCACCGGTGTGGCGAGTTTGGACATTGAAAAAGTCAATGCCACATCGAGGAAGGAAAGAGAAAGTGTTTTGCTTGCAACGAGACTCTCGAGGTAGATCGCATTTGCGAAGCTTTGAGACGTATGAGGTATGAAAATAATAAATCTAATAAATTAAATTGTTATAAAGGGGGCGGTAGAGGAATGTCTAGGAGAAGAGGAAGAGGAGGAGGTAATGTTAATAATAAAAGAGGAAAAGCAAACAATGTCTCCATGGGTAAAATGAGTAATTCAAGAGGTAGGGTTGCAAAAAGAGGAAGAGCAGGATATAACAAAAAAAATAAACTATTACAAGTAGCACTGGCAGCAGCACAAGCAGCACTAGCAGCGTAAAAAGAGGAAACAAAGAATACAGGTAAATACTCACATTTATATAATGGAAATAAAATATCATTTTTAGCAGACTCAGGGGCGACAGAGCCTATTGTAAATAAGAGCTTTATTCTAAGTAATTTCAAAAAATGCTTGAATGCTGTAATAAATAGCGCGAATAAAAATCATTCTGCAGATATTGAAATCGAGGAAGTAGGCAACTTATATTTGACAAGTAAATACAATGAAATAAAATTGACAAATGTGTTAGCTGCGGGAAACATATCTTAGAATTTTATATCTTTAAGACAATTTGCAGACCTAGGTTCAGGTATTTATTTAGATAATGAGAAATTAGAAATTTTTGACAAAATAACAAAAGAAATTTACTTATTGGATAAATATGAAAAACCCAACTGGAGAATAACTTTATCAGCTAAAAATAAAGAGACGGGAAATTTTTACCACACTGAATATTCATGCAATGCTGAGATAGTGTCACTGACATATTTTACAGAGCAATTTCAGACGGTATCAAAAATCTCAAAAGAAAAAGAGATGGAGGAAGAAAAACAGAATACATCAGTGGTTCTAATACAATCTGAGATTGGTAGGGAGAAAGAGAAAAGTAAAATCACAGAAGAGCAAGAGATAACAGATTTTGAGTTTGATGCGCACACGATCAAAAGGAAAATATGGGACTTAATCTCTATTGGTAACATAGAAGAGATTTACGAAATTAAAACGATAGATCTAAATCCAGAAAATGATAAACTACAGAAACTGGATTAAGGTATGCTTTGGCATATTAGATTAGGACACCCTAATTCACAGTACTTGAAATATTTAAAGAGTTCGAACGAGAATTTTAAAAATGTTTTTTTTTAACAACAATATCTTAAACTGCGAAGCTTGAAAATTGTCAAAGATGGAAAAACTACCTCACAAAGAGACTAGAACATTAGCTTATAGGCCCCTTCATACAATACACACAGATATCATGGGTAAAATTAGTGTAGCTTTATTCCCAGGTAACTTTTAATATATAATTGTTTTTATTGACGACAATTCGAGATTTGCACAAGCCTATTCTATTAAAATCAAGAGCGAAGCGGGTGGATGTTTAGATAATATTATTATGATCACGAGAAATTTAGTACGGAAAAATGAGAAAATTTGCTATCTAAAAATTAATAACGCGAAAGATAATTCAGGAGGAGATTTCAAAAAGATAATGAAAAGAGAAAACATTAAGAGCAATTTTGCTCCACCATATACTCCTGAACTTAACAGAGTACCAGAGAGATTCAACAAAACTCTTCAACAGAAGGCAAGAGCACTTTTAATGGATTCCGGACTACCCGAATTTTTGTGGGTTTTAGTCGTCGAGGCGGCCGTTAACGTATATAATAGGACCCCTCGTAAAACTATCGATTTCGACACCCCGCTAAATAGATTGAACCCTAGAGTGAAACCTCACTTAGACAAGATTAAGAGATTTGGTTGTATATCTTACGTACATTTGCCAAAAACGAAGTCAAAATTCTCTAAAAGAGCGATAAGGACAATGTTATTCGGATATTCTAAAACAGGGTATATTTTACGGGAACCGTCAACAAATAAGTTATTTACATCAAAAAATGTAACATTTAATGAGAAACTAGTTGACAAGGATATTTACAAAACAAACAACTTAAATATCGAAACCGATTCAGTACCACAGTCGAAAGAAAGAGAGTTAGAACAAAATATACAAGAGATTCAAGAGAGAATACAGCAAGGGAATGAACATCAAGAGAATGCAAATCTTCAAACTTAACTTTAAGAAGCATCAAAAGGAATCAAACCTAAAAAGAGAGAACTGAGAGAAGAGGAAAATCAAACTAAATCCGAAAATAAGAGAACCCGAACATCTTCGAGACTACATAAACCCAAGAGAAACGAAATGTTTGTTTATTCTACTAAATTAAACAATAAAGATATATTCAAAGTTAACGATGAAGAGAGACATGTGTTGTTGACCAAAGTGAATGAAGATCCGAGCAGTTACAAAGAGGCAATGCAACGTGAGAACAAAAATCTCTGGATAAGTGCAATAGAAGAAGAGAAAATGTCCTTAAAGAAGAATCAAGTCTTTAAAGTAGTAGACAAACCAGAAAACACAAACATACTAGACTCTAGATAGATCTTCTCGAACAAGGTCTTAACGGAGGGAAGAGTTATATACAAAGCTAGACTGGTAATAAGAGGATACCAAGATGATAACGAGTATGAGATCAGAGATATATATGCTCTAGTATCGAAATTGTCATTGGTCAGATCATGCTTGTTTATAATAAATAAAGAGAACCTGAAAGCGATACAGTCAGATGTCAAGACAGCCGTTTTAAATGGTAAATTAATAATACCAATCTATATGGAGATACCAGAGAGTTATGAGGGTAGACAGGATCAGAAAGAGATAAAAGTCTGGAAATTACAAAAAGCATTATATGGCCTACCTGTAGGTCCCAAGAGATAGTATTAAAAATTCAAAGACGAAGTGCTGAAACTAAGCTTAGAAAATGATATGAACGATCCAAGTTCATTCACCTGGAGATAAAAAGGCGAAATAGTATTTATCTTTTCTTACGTAGATGACTTGATAACTACAGATAATGATTAAGAGAAAATGGATCAAGTAACAAATCACTTGAAAAATGTCTTTGAAGTAAAAGTGTTGGGAGAACCAGAAAATTTCCTAGGCATGAGAATCAAGAGAGACCGAATTAACAGAAACATGACTATAACACAACAAGAGTACATAGAGAAAATGTT
>JAPYYV010011109.1:0-10959 GCA_030522625.1 Copidosoma aretas | reverse complement strand
AAAGTTGACCAAGGAAACGAAACGACAAAACACATGGTTATCCACGCGTCACCACGGCCTGGACTACTTTGAGGGTAAAATACCTTTAAAATCGATTCATAAAATTTTGCAAGATATTGGAAGAAGCGCGTGTAAGATTTATGTTTGAGGTTGTGAAAAGTGGTATGATTTACACAGAATTACGATTTGTGAAGTAATAAATTTGGAATACGAAGTGGATTGTCCGTCTTTTAATAATTTATCATCAGATGATTATTGCATGCATCACGCGTTGAAACCGGATTATCAAAAATATCAGTGTGCCTTGCACAACGCCCCTAAATTGAAATTATGGCTTCGAGAACATGTTAACAACAAAAGTTCATCAAAATCATTGGAGATTTGTCATGGACAGTCTACAGACACTGAAAATCTTGTCGCAAATCAACTCGCATACCATCTTTGTATTCCCAGCCGATACGATCCCACGGGCGTGGACAAAACCGACTGCACTCGTCATGAACACTGACGATCATACAAAAACCAGGCATGCATTGGCTTGCGGTTTACGTAGACACGCACTCCAACGGCTTTAATTTCGATAGCTATGGTATTAAGCCTTACGTACTGGAACATATAAATCGACTTCGAAAAAATTGTAAAAAAACTGCGTTGTAATGCAAAACAGTTGCAAAGGTTATCATCTAACGTGTGTCGTCAATTTTGTTTGGTGTCTCTATTTTATATGAGTCATGAATAAGGTTTTCAAAAATTTCTTGCCATTTTTCCGACAAACTGGAAAAAAACGATAAAATCGCCCGACGTTTCCTTTCATTGAAATGTAATAAAAAAATTATGAGTTTGGTGTCGGATAGTGGTGGTTGTCCGATAAGATGTTTACAAAGTAGCTGCAGCAAAATGTCACTGATATGAAATGTACTCTCTGAATTTATTATCGAAGCGAATCTATGTATGCGCTTATAATTTGTAGTCGACGCATTCCTGAAAGTACAGCGGCAGATGATTATATTTCAGCGTTAAGAATTCAAAGAATAAGAAACGTCAGCGTTCTGCGAACTTACCTCTAGATGTTTTTGCAAGTGCATCTTGCTCCTTATCCTTATTAATAAGATTCAATTAAAAATCATTAATAAATCAATTTAAAAAGAAGAAGGATGCCTTTTCTGGGATCATTTTTATTTAACACTTTAGATAAAATTATTAAAGAAAAACCCTTCAGGGATTCTTAAATAGCGGGAGGACAAATATTCCCCTGCAATAATTAAATAAAATAGTTACCCTTTCCTAATCGGTTGGGTGGAGGGAGAAAGTGGTGCTTGGTGGGAGGAGGTAAGGTGGAGGGGAAATGTTGCACGGAGTATCACTCTCCCCCCACTCTGTGCGCACATTCCCGACCGTCGAGGTGGGGGAGGGAGGTTTGCTTGGGTCTGTCCATAGTATTGTAATAACTACTCATCTCTATTTTATTTTTCAATGCAATTTTTATAGGATTGAATTTGATAATAATAATAAAAAGAAAAATGTTATGTTTTGAAGAGGGCAGAGAGCCAATATCTGCTCGAAAACCATAGAAATATATGATATATTTAATTTGGTCTTTTTTATACTTAATTGACTTGTAAATTAGCTTCTGTAAGAATAAGTTATTGAAGTATAAAATTCAATGAAAATAATACACGTAAATATTATGTTGAAATGAATATCGTTTTTTATATTTATTACATAATTTTAAATGTCTTTTTAAGTGTTCTGCTCTTAAGTAACCTTTCCCGCAATTTTGAAAAATTGTGTTTTCAACGTTTTTCTCATGGCATTTTATATGCCTTTGTTACGTTTCGTACATTAAAATTTTCTTTCCATCTGCTTACATTGGTTGAACGTAAATAGTTTTCTTTTTCTATCATAATAATTTCACATAAATTACAACGAAAAAACTTTTTTTTATGAATTTTTTCATGTCCTTATAATGAGTCTTTACGTACAAATTTCAGTTTACATTTTTGACATTGATAAGATTTGTTTTTTATAATGATATTTCTGAATAAAATGGTTAACGCATTTTTAATGATACAAAAATAAAAATTGTTTCACATTGATTCTTATAATAAAATAATAGATTTTACTTGTTTGAAAAAAAAATATTTTCATCTGTTTTATCTTCGCTTTTGTGAGTTGAATAATCAATACTGTTAAACTTTACTAACTTTCCTGGCATATTACTAAGAAACTTTTTGTTCAAAAAATGTGTGTATTCATTCTTGGATGTTAATATAGCACTATCTAATGTAGACATATCAATGTTATTGAAAACTTTAGAACATACATCATTTGTTTTCAGCTCTCAAGGCATTTAAAAACTTTTAATTTTTTCTTCTTCTATGTGCAATAATAACGACGAGAATTTTTTACCTATTGAAGGTATATTAGTTTTTTCAGCATACCTCGACTTTAAGTAACACTTTACTCCCGCTGCAAGAAAGTGAGAGTGCTATTTTAAGTCAAGGTAGGCTTAAAAATCGTATACGCACCACGGGCGAAAGTAAAGAATGCTTAGATTGCATGTTTGACATCCTCGGCTTCGCTTCGGGTGGCAAGATCTATGCAATCTGAGACATTCTTTACTTTTTCGCCCTAGGTGCATAATATACTACTTAAAAAATCATATAAAATAATGGCCAAAGATTATAATATTTTACAGTTTTTTGAATGATATCAATCCTATTCCCGTGTTTGACTACTAAAAGAATTTGACGTAAGTCACTACCCAAAATTATTGATATATTCCCTAAAGTTTTTTAATCATCAGACAAATCTCTCAAAGTTTTATCAACTATTACAATGCCTTTATGGAATCATAGAGGGTTCGTCCCAAAACATTATTCCTTCTTTACGTAATTTTTGTTTATCTGATTCCAACTGGAGGACCGAGCTAACTATAGTACTTAAATCAAAAAGAATTATAAAAGTTATGTGAATAGTCATTCAATTCGAAAGTAAAATAGAAGTAATCACTGTCAAAGCCATAATTAGAATTTTTTTTTCAATTGATAAGAAATAGTAAATTAATGTCTTGTACAAAAATGTTTTTCCAGTTCCACCAGGACCATCGATGAAAAGAATTTTTTTTTTCGAATTTCAATATTTCTAGAAAAATAAGAAGTTGATCATCCCTTCGTTTTAAAAAAATTTCATCGAATTTATGTATACAAAATATTATTACATCTTTGTCACTATCGAGATTTATTTTTATCCCATCTGTTGGGTCTGGCAAATTTAAATCTTTACAAGACATGTTTTCAGACATAAAAATTTCGTTCAAATGTAGAAGAGACTTATTTTCGTCATTTTTACAATATGATACAAAAATTTTCTTGTATTTATTCCAAATAATGGTACCTAAAAAATTTTCAGAAATAAAAAACCATGCGAAAAATTTGCGAAGTTAAAAAGGTAGCATAATGTTACGAGCGTCTTCGAAAATGATGTATGTTTGATGATAGTGTTCTACTATAAATATAGAAAAAGCTATTTCTTTGAAAGTATCGTTAGTGTTGTTTCTAACTGTTTTTAAATATGTGAAAGATGTTTTACCTGCTAATTTATAAAAAGGTATTAGTACTAATAACTTAAAAAAAAAAGATTTGTCTAAAGTTTAATTTTTTGCTGTTTATATATTTAATGCATTATTTTATAAATTAAAATTACATAAACTATTAGTATTAATATAATTAACTAAGTTTACCTGTAAAAATATAATAAATAACTTTCATATTACCAATTTCAAGTCTGTGATAAGTTTTTCGAATTTCATTTACAAATGTTTACCAATAAGTGTGTAGGAACATTTTATTCACAATTTCAAAATATTGAAATTGTCGCTGTCAGAATGTTTGGAATAGTATGGAGTCGTTTTAGATAATCAATAATCATAAGATCTCTAGAACTTATAGAAGCTTTTCCAATAGAAAGGTGGAAATTTTATGAAATGTGTCTATAGTGCGCAAGAAATGTCATGAGCATAAAGGCATTAAATCGCCGAAATTGACGTACTAATCTTAGTACCTAGATAATTTTACATTAATGAAATATAGATGGGATGTAATTTATTCGCAAGTCCAATTATTTTTAGTATGTTCTTTCCTAATTAGCATCGTTCGTGCTTGCCACGTATCAAACACGTGTTTTTGGACACGAGAACACAAATTCAAAAAGGTGGCAAACTCGTGTATGCAACGTGTTTGCCAGGTATAAAATGTGGCCTTCGTGTCAACAGGCAAGTGTCAGAATCATGTAAAGGGCTTGATATTACGTATTAAACACGTGTCATGGGCCATAGTGACTCATGGCTCACTCCATTTTCGCAACCATTTTAAATAATTTTTAGGCGTAAAAAATGTTAAGAATCATTTGTCAATAAGAAAAAACACTCCTTGATAAATGAAAAAAGGAAAAAAATGTCAGTGCAATCGCGGAAGGTAGGACTCGAACCTGATCTGAAATAATTCAGAGTCGAGCATCGTATCCACTTAGTCAGAGCGGATCCGATGTAGAGGAAATAATTTACGTCCATATAAGGTACAACTGCACAAGGTAATTGTTTCTCTATTTGTATTTTTATATATTTTCGAGTAAATAAATGTATTTTCTGACGTAAATAATTTATGAACATGCTAAAATTAAATATTCATACATGCTTTTTCGTAAAAAAATTCTTTGTCTTTTTGTTTGCGACTTTTCATACATTGGGCCATCCGATTATGCTGCCATTTCTTATACCTTCAGTTTTAAAATTGCCGTTATATTCTATAATATTTATTAAAAACAAATTAGTTAGAAAAAAATATTTTAGACACTTTGGCTTATACTAAACATGAAAAATTTTTTGTGCAATTCACGAAAACCTCTCACATTTAAAACGAAAATTTCTCACGAATAAAAATAGTGTTAGCTCACTAAAAATCAGTTTGAGTCCAAAGAGAATGTGTAGACATGTATTTATTGTAAGATAATTAACATTGATGAAATAGGAATTTGTCATGAGTTAAATAAATTGTAAACTTTGTCTTATTTAACTCTTTTAAAAGTTAGCACGTCCAAAATTAACAGGTCTGTGTAATAAGATATGTTCTAAGAGTGTTTATTCACATTAACACTTTTCAGATTTTTGGGACTAACTATCGGACTTTAAATAGCTTTAAATAAGAAAAGCATTGGAGAAACTCGATGAGTATATCCAACTTTTTGTCAAATATCTACTATAGTAAGTCTGACCTAGTCGGCTAGACATCGGCTTTTGGATCCGATAATTCCTGGTTCAAATCTTCAAACAGAATTTTTTTTTTTTTTTTTATTCCTTACGTTCAGATTATTCTGAACGATGCTTTTTGTATCTCGCTTTTCCCAAAAGATTTCCTTGACTCATAAGAACTGCAGGTCTCTTCAAGGAATATATTATTTTTCATATACTTGAAAAAATTCGTTCTAATGTTCGGACATTGCAAAGAAAACTTTTACACGTACTTAAATATTCAGTGTTTACAAATGTTTTCTGATTGAACAATAAAGAAATAAATATAATTAATATTAAATTTCGTTTAGAGAACCAAATTTACAAACTTTTTACTTTTTCACACATGAGACCAAAACTATTAAATGATGTAAATGAATATACAAAACTATATAGTTGATGATTACAAGTACGGGCCAATAAGTAGATGGAACATCTCATCATTACAACTCAGAGACTATCGTAGCTCATTCATATGTCTGATCATCACTATTATTATTAACATCATCATCATCACCATCATCATTGGAATCATGATTATCATCATCATCATCATGTTTATTAGCATCTCTAGCAGCATTGTTATCAGGACCATTAGTAAGTGGTGATGCTTTTTATTCTAAATATGCCCATTATTACCTTATATTATTCGTATTTTTAAATGGATGCAAAAATGTAACATCGTATATTAAACGCTTTAAATCGAAATTGTCTAGCAGTATGGATGACATGCTGTATCATACCTAAATAACTTTATTACCATATTTCTTCGAGGCAGAATTAATTCATACATATGAAAAAATTAAACGAAAATTTTTAATGAATGAACCATTAAAAAACTGAGCCAAACGTCATTTTTATTCTATATATTCACTTCTCGATTCACTTTTAAGTTATAAAGAATCTCGAAGTTAAAATTTATTATTAAAATTGTCAGTGTCAGAATGATAATAATTTAGATTAAATTTCGTTTGATTCACATCGTAATTAGTGCACCGAATTAAAAAAAAATTTACCACGTTCTACTCAAGGTCAAAATTAATAAAATTATCATCTAAGTGATTCGACCCCCCCATCCATGTATTCGGAAGCAAAAGACATACAACTGAGCTGCGATAGCCTCTGAGTTGTAATGATGAGATGTTCCATATACTCATCGGCCCGTACTTGTTATCATTAATTATTTATTTTCGTATATTCATTTACATCTTTTAACAGTTATAGTCTCATCTGTCAAAACGTAAAAATTTTGTAAATTTAGTTCTGTAAACGAAATTTAATATGAATTATTTTTATTTTTTTATTAAACAATAGAAAAAGTTTCTTTAACACTGAATTTCTATGTACATAAAAAAGTTTTGGATTGATTGTAATGCAGGCAAATGAGGTCCACCCGTAGCTACCCAAACAACTGATGTATAGGCCAGTAAATATTATTAATAGAATAATTTATTTTCGTATTTAGACAATAAATTTTAATAAAAGAATACTTTATGCTCTTAGAAAAGAATAGTTACGCTTGTAAAATTTAAATTAATAAAGTTTCAGTAATAATACAATGTAAAGGTTACAATTTAGATATTTAAAATACTACGACTGTGTATTCTCTGTAGACTCTTCTGTAATTGTTTTTTCATACCTAGAAAATCGACGTCCATCCTAATCTTTGCAATTACTGAATACAGTTCCCAAGGCACTTATATCTTTTTATAATAACTGATGATTTGAAGGTAAGCGGGAATTGTTGATGTCCAATAGAGAAGCTACAAAAGTTTCATACTGAACAAAACAGGAAAATTTTTTAATTATTTTAATTATAATTTATAATTATTACCTTCAATCAGCTCATAAAAAGATGTCTCCTTGAAAAGTTTCTTTCCAGGCTTTTGTCGTTGTGGCATGTACAGCTTAATGAGATGTTTAGATAACAATTTTTTAAAAAAGATAGTAAGATTTACCGACAACTCAATAGAAAAGTTTATTAAAGTATACCAATGTTGCTTCTAAAATAGAAAAGAGTTTCATACATTATACTTATTGAATCTAAGAATAAAAGATTGTGAGAAAAAACTTGTTGATAATTAAACATACCAGATCTCAGCAACATTATTTACGTCCGTCAGAAATAAATTCAATTCATCCTCAGTCTTTAGTGGACTCATACTCTGGATGACGATTAATAAATTCTTTAAATGTTAAAATTTGTTGAATTTCCTTTAAAGGTTTTCTGGGAAGGCACAGTGGCTTCATTTCTCTTCAAGTGTTCCATCGAAAACATGTAACCGTGCAGAAACTTTCTGAACGAGATATTGTTTGATATCGTGTAAATATTTTTTAAATAATTCTAAAATATAAAGTATACATTACAGATGATTTTATGAATAAAATACAGTACGTTAAAAATGCAAAATGTAAATAATACCTTCGATAACGTCAGATATTGATAAATGTTACTCGAAGTCTGCATAAGTAGTTTGTATGCCAACTGATTTAAAGCTTTTAGTACTTATCGAACAATCTATTCAAATGAATGCATAAATCTCATGGGGAAGTTCAATTTGATGGTGTATTTTATAATGTATAATTGAGTTTCTTTCTTACTGTATGTGTATTAGAAGTAAAAAAAGGACTTATTGAAACTTAAATGGAGAAAAAGCTTACCGTTGTCTGAATGTAGCAAATCAGTTGACTTTGAAAGCAGGTCATCAGTGTAAAAATTCTTTGAATTATTCTCATCGATCTGACCACAACTTGCTTCATACACCTGGAATTCCACTGATTGTTCTTGGTTGTTGGGGTCTTGCAAAGGTTTGGCAGTGAGAAGAGGTCTTGAACTTCTGAACAGTTTAACTCATCCCAATTGTCACGAGTTTATAAATTCCGATAAATATTTCAATGATACCGATAAAAATTTTATGTGGTATCTGCACCAGGAATTTACAATATAATACTATAAAGTGACAAATTCTATCAATGTATATATTTTCATTCTTTTTCGTAGACTAATAATTCTATGATGTTTAATGAGATAATTTAGTTTATGACGTTTTGAAAGGAGAAATCGATAGTACAATTTGCTTAAAATAATATGTATTTTGATAAGGGAATTTTTCTATCAATTTGTTCTTATAAAATACCATAAACTACCTTAACTCATAAAACATCATAGAATTATTAGTCTACAAATAAGAATACAATTATGTACACTGATAAAATTTGTCACTTTATAGTATTATATTGTAAATTCAGGGTGCAGATACCACATAAAATTTTTATCGGTATCCTTGAATTATTTTATTGGAATTTATAAACCCGTGACAATTGGAATGTTTATCATGATTACCACCTGCATGAGAAATTATCTAAGGTGGTAATTGTTTGTCCATGCATGGATGTTGTACAAAATTTGGTACCAATAACTGGTCTTTCATCAGTGGCCTATTAGAGATCTCCTTGTTTGATTGATTTTCAGCTGTTTGGACCACTGATTCCAGTGATCAATGGATTGACGATAAAGATGATGCAATCTTTTTCTTTTGAACAGCACACTTATTTTGTGTCCATTTAACAAGTGTCATAGCTTCTACGCATGTTGCTATTGCATTTTCTTATAAGATTTTGGTAACAGAAGACAATGAAAATGTTAATAAAAAATAAATTACCTGATGTACGCAAAATTGAGCACGGAAAAATGGGCCAAGAAGGAGGTACTTGTGCATAGCTTCGCACAAATCCATCCATGCTTAGAATATCATCTTGTGTCAAGGGAGATGCTATGTATGAGAAAGAAATGTCTCCTCTATTCCTATTTTCAGACACAAAAGATCCAGGAACAACAATAGACTGGCGAAACTCCGAGGAGAAGTGTAGAACTTTCACTTTATAAAAAGGTTTTCCCATCTGCATGCAGTAGCAACAAAAAAAATGTGAGATTTTATCAGTAGACTATATGAGTTATTCAAAAAATCAGATTTTACCTTGTCTTTGTTATCTTGCACGAAGTCAGAGCATATAACTAAAAATCTCTGCAGATATCTGAAATATGTACATGCACTCAAAATTATTGCAGACAATTGACCTTAAAAGTCATGTTTATAAATCAACATCTGCAAGTCTATACACTCAAACGAAGGATTGTTTGTTTTATGCTGGCTGTTTTTGCTTAAATAGAAGACGAACTTTCCTCTCACTTTAATATCTTCTTTTACGTTGACTTTGCTAAGTACATGCTTCAACTGATCGACTAAACTGACAGATTGAATACTAGTCTCACCCTAGCCCAGACAATATATAGATGTTTAACATGACGTACAAGTATATCTTATTTATAAGTTTTATGTTCATCCATCACCATATAACTTGAAACTTTTTTCACAATAGTAAGTGTTAACAAATCATTTAACAAATTCAATAATTAATATAAAAATGGTATGACGTATTTAACTTCCTAGTAACTAGGAAGTTCAAACAATTAATTTAAATAAAGTTTTGTATAAAATGCTGTAACTGAGTATTTATAAAGTACTTTTTCAGATTTCCCATCCAATCGATAAATATTAAGCAATTTTAAGTCTATTGGGAACATATATGCTGCTCAAATGCAAAATCAAATGCAGTTATTTCACACTGTAAAAAATGCTGTAGTAAAATTACTATCGGATAGTGATTTATTTTACTATGCTGAGCTTAGTATTTTTATATCTTGTAGTAAAATTTTTGTGTCAGATAGTAAAATTACTATCCTCAGCATAGCAATTTCGCGAGCGTTTTGTTTAATTCCACTATCCGCTATGAATATTACCATGCTGAGCATAGGTCCGCATCGTGCCCAGCATATTAATTTTACTATCCGGTAGTAAAAACACTATCGGCTAGTAAAATTACTAGCTGATAGAGATATTGATATTTAAGGATCCCTACCTCGTGATCTCAGGTGATTTCTCAGGTGATTTCTCAGGTAAATTCTCAGGTGATTTCTCATCTCAAAACCGCACCTGAAAAATCACCTCAGAAATCACCTGAGAAATTTTCATATGGGGATCGTTTTTTTAAATTTGAGTGTCAGTTAAAATAATTTCAGTTATTATCAAAAAAATAACGCTAGTCCCACACTAACCTTATCAGTGTAATACTTTATTATTCTAGAGATATAACTATATTTATATATGTTTTAATCACACTGTCCGTAGGAATGAGAGAGCTACTTTAGAAGTAAGAGCACAGGAATAGTGAAATGAAGACTGAGAGATAAGAAAATTTAAACGAAATACGTTCAAAGATTCATTATTATAAGATTAATAATAAAGAAATAAAAAAAGATTGGACGCACAAAGATATATGTATAAGGAGCGCGTATACAGAGCCCAAAGAAGTTGCATAAACATACATTAAGACATAAATATATTTATGCAAGGTAGCAGAGACAAAAAGTTTTTTAATAAGACCATATAAATCATCACATATTATTTTTAATATAACTCATACTTAACATACGTTCAATAATTTTGTTTGCTGCATACTAATTTATACATGCTCCAGAGCATAAAATGCCAGCATGATTATGTAAGTTTATAACTAATATGTTTGATACAGGGAGCAATAATAAAAACTATATTTACTAGGGATACGGTTCAAGCAACGCTGAGAGATCCAAACCTTTGCAAGTATTTACG
>JAPYYV010011108.1:0-11816 GCA_030522625.1 Copidosoma aretas | reverse complement strand
TACAAAAACTAAAATCTTATATTTTTCAATAATCTCGATACGATACGATATCGATACGATATTTTGCTCGACGATAACGAGACGATATTGTTGTAAACGTTATTTGTCAAGATCGAGAGCAATATTTGTAAAAATATCGTATCGTCTCGATATCGTGAAGCCCTATTATCTTCGGTCGTATTGACCACAGTGTTACGGAGCTAATAAGCTCCTACATGTGGCAGGCACGATGGATCACAGTTTTTTTGGTGTGGGGACTTCTATTACAAAACGTGGTGCGAGCGATGCAGCGCAGTCATCGACGTTGTCTGAACTAATTGATTAATAGCGGCGCAAAAATCACTAAATTTAGCTCTAAATTAAGAGTAATTACTACAAAATCACGGCACAAATCACTGCACAAGCTGTTTAAGTCGCGGGTCAATCGACTGAAGATGCCGCAGGACCATGCTCTTGAAACTGGGTAAACCATAGCCAGTTCTAATCACATGGGGCAGATCATTACAAATCTATGCAGCCCTTACATAGTAGCTGAATTTAAAGGTCTCTGTTCTGGCCAGACCGACCACAAGGTCAAGATCTCCTGACCTAGTGGGGCCCATGTTCCGGACAGGCCTGTACCTGAAGCTGTCCCTAAGCTATGTCGGTTTATCTGAGCACAAAACCGAGACAAGCAAGCAGATAGTAGCATATTTAAGTCTGCTCTCGAAGCTGAAAATCGAGTATCTCCTGTACAGTGGTGTAATATGCGCCCACTTTCAGATACCACTAACGAAACGCAGTGCAACATTCTTACAACGGCCAAGCTTTGTGTTCATCTCAGAACTAAGTCCCAGGATAAGGGGTGCACAGTAGTCCAGATACGGACAAATGAGTGACTTTATCAGCAGCAACCGAGTGGCCGGCAGCAAACGGTCCTTGCATCTTCTTAGCCGCAACAAGACCGAAAAACATCCGGACAGATAGCGCTACTTCAAAGGTAAGTCGTTGTATCCATTACTTGAGCGAAAATCAAAATTTTCGCCAACATCGGCTGCAGTAGAGGTCAGCGCGTGCTGCTGGTAGTACGACTTTTTACAAAGAAGCGGGAGAGTAACTTGTTTCGTAACCGTGCTAACACACTAGTAGGCGGCGATACGAGCGGTGGGTCACAGTTTGCGGTAGAAAGTTTGTTTAGCGCTAAAAGCGCTAAAATTGTTTAAATGAGATAGTTATTTTTTCAAGGCAGCGAGATCAAGCTTACTACTAGTGTCACAGTGACCGACGTTGTCGGAATTGATTCATCAATAGAGACAGATTCAGCAAATCGATGACCGCTGCTGCCGCCACCACCGATGTAGATGACGCCAAATATCTTTGCTCTGTGGAAGTGCTCGCATGCAGTGCGCTCAGCTTTTTGTCAGAGTTCATCGTAAAAGTGGGTCAGACGATCAGCTAGTTGCACACACCGCTCGTAAGACAGATCAAGATATTGGTACGTACATAACAGCGTTTTTGTCTGGAAGTCAAACATTTTACGTTTATAAATATTAGACTTTGGTTTCTTCATAGTGTCGCATATGTATGTGTCTTCGCTTTCCACCTAATATATATTGGTGGTGGTTTAAGATGAAAGAAAAGGGAGAGGCGAAGCACCACATGATGCCTACTCTCTCCACCTTAATGGTTTTGATGGCTGGAAAGGGGACTCTCTCACTTAGTTGTGATATTAATGAAAAAATTCGTCTATCTGGTCGTCGGAAGGAATGCTCTACCACACGAGAAACATTGACAACCAATTTATTGTAAGAAATTTCTATTCTGCAGAATGTTGAGTGACGGATGTCAGCAAAAAAAATGTATATACAACTCAAAAAAGTGAATTATAAAACAATTGTATATTTTAACACACGCATGAGTTTGCCATGCAATATCATTTTTGATAAGACAATACGAGCGAAAGAGATAGAACGGAACGTCATGACCGTTAACAAAGATTGTCGATGCAGCTTTTGGATGATCAAACGTGATTTACCACCTTGAAGCGATTTTTGTTCTCTCTCTCGCACTTTCACTCTCTATCTCCCTCTTTTAAAAAGCACAAATTTCGAATCACTCGTCAGTCTCCCTCGTTAATCGTACGGTTTTTCACTATAATACAAAACCTGAAAAAATCACGGCTTTGCAGAGCTGTATGTCATTTATCGTGCAAACGACTTCTATGTGAGATACATTGAAAAGTTTTCTGTCCAAGGATGTTTTTCATCACGTATCCCTACTATCTAGCATTCCGTCGAAAAGCTGAGCGATAGGACTTTCGTGAAGCTAGCGCACAAACGGCTTGCGCGAGAATCGAGCTTGTTTCGAGCGCCGCAGTCTGCTGCTTATATGATCGCTACTTTTACTGCCCCTGCCGCCGAACAATATGTTCCGAAAAATCGCTGAATGATCGCGGCGAAGCGTGTTGCCTGCAAGCGCTTTGCAGCTAAGATAGGTGGCAGGGATGGTGGAAGCGGCGATCATCATCAATAAGTTTCGACAACTTCAGTGACAACGCTACGTCACGCGCGCCTTTTGTAACAGAATTTCCTACATTGAAAAACTGTGGCCCATTGTGGTTGCCACATGTAAGAGTCTATTAGCTCCCCAATATTGTAGTCAATATGACCGACCACTGTGTGACTTCTGTAGGATCATAGTAAGAGCACTATATAAACATAATTTTTGAAGCAATAATATAAAATCATATTTAGGAACGTTTTTTTTTTCAAATGAATGAATATTCGAAATTATATATATATGAGAAAATCTCATTTTATTTTTCACTTTTCGAGGTATCAAAAGTTACACTGATGTTTTCGTAGAGCACACCGTCCAGGAGCAATCAAATAAGTTTCGACGGGACACAGTCGCTTCGTCTTTGTCTTGTTCATCCGAGAAGGCCTGCGGTACACCCGAAATTCTTACTCTGAGAAGAGCTACAGCAGTGAGAACGCAACAGCCCAAAAATTGGTTTTTTCGTTTAAATCACGCTTCTATTCTTTCAACTATTACTCGCTTTTTGATTGAGTAATAGTATTGGCTTTGAAAGCAATCAAAATTGTGTAATAAGACCTTTCATTTAAGCCCAAGTAAAGTAAAAAATGTTGAATATAGCGATAGCTACGGGCGGTTTCAGTCAAAGCTAAAGACAGTACAAAAGCTTAGTGACACTTAATTTAAACATTAAAACTTAAATCGCCCCTAAATGCCGCCCAGCTAATTATTTCTTACTCAATGAGGGCTTAAATTAAAGATCATTTCACGTGCTTTTGACTGTTTTTAGAGTCAATTATGTTACTTTATTTAGAATCGAGCTACAATTAAAAGACTGCAACAACTTGATTTTTGGGCTGTTGCGTTCTCACTGCTGTAGCTCTCCCCAGAGTGAGAATTTTTGGTGTGCCGCGGGCCTTTTCTGATGAACAAGACGAAGATGAAGAAAATAAATCCCGTTGGAACTCTTTTGATTGCTCCGGGAAAGTGTGCTCTACGAAAACATCAGTGTAACTTTTGGTACCTCGAAAAGTCTATAATAAAAGGAGATTATCTCATCTATATATAGATTCTTCAAATACTTAGTTTATTTATTCATTTATTTATAAACACTTCAATATGCAGCCATAAATATACTTTTTGTTGCGTGTGCGACGATGCAAATTTCAATGGTTGCTAGATGGGGTGAATTCATTTCATTTAAAAATGTGTTTGTGTCGCAAAGAGAGTAAGATCCAAGGGATCAGGCGTCGCACTCTTGATTAAAGCTTACGCAAATAGATATCACTTACATATATTATGGTACACAATGAAAAGAAACAGCATTGACAGGAAAAAGCCCCTTTGTCAAAAAGACCTGCTTTATTCAAACGAAACGATTTACATTTGATAATTAAAGGATGTTTGTGTGGAATGTGATGTATACGTTTGTTGAGCTTTATGATACGTATTATGAAATACCTTTTGATCAGAGAAAGGATAAAATTATTTCCCAAAGGGGAATCTTGGTTATGTTGAACCGCTGCTCAAAATCTTTGGGATTGCTGGCCAGGCAGATCCGCGTTTTCGTCAATACGAAGAGGTTTCGTCTCGAGGAAGATGTAAAAGATTTGCAAAAAAAACATTTAGGTTACGTGATGTTATCGTGGATTATATTTTAATGTGATCGGGACTGAAGCACTAGCTTGAGCTTTCGAGAAGAAAGTGGAGAGAGAAGCGTGTGTGCAAACTTCTTTTCTTTTTCTAAGCTAAATATAGCATCAAACAATAATCAAGGCATCTGACCAATTCAATTGTTTCTACTTATCCACGAAACACTTTTATCGAAACGTATACGATCAAACTGACAGAAAAATCGATCACTACAGATTTATTCCAGTTCATAAACTATATGAATCAATTGGTCTGAAGAAAAGCTTATGCCTTATCACCTTACATGCTGTGAGTGGTTGCGATACGACAAGCTCATTTTATTTCGTTGGTAAGGAAAAGGCCTACGCTGAATTTAACAGTAAACTGTCAGACTCTGAAATCGATGATTTGACAAAAATAGTCAGTTTAAATATACACGAATCATTAAATGCCGTAAAAAAAATTTCAAGCAAAATTTATTTATGCACATCTAAAACAAAGGGCATTTCATAGATTCACGATGAACAATAAATAAATCATTTGCGATATAAAATATCAAGCCTTAAAAATATGACTGTTGATAAATTGCAGCCATCTGAACCAGCCCTTATTCAGCATATTTTGCGGGTCAAATGGCAAGTAAATGATTGGACACAAGCATGATCTGAACAGATCGCATCATTTGACCCTACTTTAAATGGATGGATAATGAATACCAATGTTTTAAGCATGAATTACTTGGAGGGGGAAACAACTGTAGAGATCTTGCAGAAATTCCTTTGTTTATGCAGCGGAAAATCATATTGTGCCAATGTGGAAATCTGCTCTTGTTTACTTCAAGATTTCAAATGTTGCGAATTGTGTTCTTGTTCAGATTAGTGTAAAAATGCTAAAATAATAAATACTAAAATGGAAGAACAAGAGAAGAACGAGACTGAAAATTTAATGTCAAATAATTTTGCAACATCTTGAAAAAACTTAAAAGTTTGAATGTTTGAAAAAGTACCGCTTTGTTAAGTACTTTTAGTGAGAATAATTTTTGTACTATATTTTGTTTATGATTATTATAAATAAGCGTTTAAAATTGTTGAAATAAAATGTCCATGTATGCGTATGTCCCTATTTATATAAGTACATATAATTGTACATACACACGCACGTATACCCCCTACATATATATACATATATATATATATACACACACACCTATACACACACACTCACACACACACACACGCACAGGATCATTTTTTTGTCTAATTTTATTTGAATGCTTCAAATTGTATACATGTTTCGGTAAGTAAAAGAAGAGAGTCAAAACCTCGGGTTGATTGAAATTTTGTTGCTTCACCTCTTTTGCGTTTTAATAGATGAGTTTTTTTTAAGATAATAATAAGTAAAAAACGGTAAAATTTTGACTTTATAGTAAATAAAAAGCTTTCCATCAGGTCCATTTTTTAAAATCTCCTTACCTAACTCTTTGGCACAATTGTTGATTTTCACGAAAATACGGATTAAATCTACGCTAGGATAAAAACTAATAATCAAAATAAAAAAATTTTGACGTAACTTACAAGTTTCGATGAACACTTTCCTGAAAAAAATAATGGAAATGCTTTAGCAGAAGCTGATAAATTAATTTTACAAAATGGCAACTTTAAGTCATTTTTCGAGTTTAAATCGTATGTAGCTCAAAAACGAAGAATTTTTGAGAAAAAATGGCAAGAGACGATAATAGTTTATTTTTACCCAATTAAACTTAAAAATCACTTTGAACCATCAAAAAAATAGTACGTTACACTACTAGGGACAAAAGTTGATCTTCCGTCCCGGCGGAGTAATTGCCCGACGCGAAGCCGAGGGAGGCAATTCGCCGGGAAAGATAATCAACTTTAGTCCCGAGTGATGTATACTATTTTTCTTCCTGCCTGGTCGACAATTCGTGGTCGATTGATTAATCACAAGTCAAGAACGTACAAAGCTCGTAGGAACTGTCTGCTTCACGGCCGCAGCCATGTTTTACATTCGTCCCTCCTGCTGTCTAGATTCTAGTCTGCTTGCGCAGGGAATTTAGTAACTTTGGGGTGACAGCATCATCAAAACTAAGAAAATAAGCGGTTGGACTGGCAAGACAGAGGTTGTTCAGTTACTATTAGTGGTGTAATCGACTAATATTCGTCATGCATGTTAATAATATACCAAAGGCGATGGCTTTTCAGCATCCACCAACAATTACGACCTGAGCGAGGCGAGGGTTGTTGGTTAGCAGATGCTGAAAAGACCAGAGCAAAAAAAGAAAATAAAACGAACGTGTCAGCATTCGTGTCATGTGAAAAAAAAAGGTTTTCCTCTATTCTGCGATGAAGTTTTATTCTGCAGTAACATAAGATTCAATATTTGATTAACTAAGTTATCGTGATTATCAGATGTTAATCGTATTTTTTTTTTACTTATCACTGACTGCACTTATCTGTCAAAATCACGAATCATTATCTTCATTGTACTAGTATAAGGTAAAAAGTAGTTGAAATTCATAGTAGCTCCCGATGTTTAATGTAATACTTATTTTTACAACTGACAAGCGTTCCAAAAATAACAACGATGATTATGGTTTATGAACGCATAGTATACATACATATATAAGGGAAAGAGAGACCGAGAGAGTGTAATACTCGCCTATACCGACACATTGGCTAAGTGGCGGAAGTACATCTCGACCGATCATCAAAGTTAAGTAAGTTTGGCCGTGCCCGGATAAAAAGTTACATACACTTTTACTGTAAAAATAAACGGTAAATTTGTGACCAACGAATTCTTACTAATATTTTTGACGTTGCTTCACGGTAATATTTATGTAACAGATAAATTCCTGTCATATAGCTATATCTTTTACCATAAAACTACTGTAATTTTTTTCTTAATTGAGGAAAAACATGACGTTAGCAGTGTATAGTTCATAATTAGTGAATAATTCGTCGATAGTATAGATTTTTGCCTTATTTCTTATTTTTGATCGTTGATAAGCTAAGCATCTACATTATTGACCTTCGAGGTTATATTATTCCTCAATGAGGCGACAAATTACAGTAGTTGTATGGTAAAAAAAATAGCTGCATGACATTAATTTTTCTGATGCTAAAAATTTACCGGGAAGCAACGTGAATAAATATAGTAAAGATTGGTTGTCAGAACTTTACCGTTGCTCTTACAGTTAAAATTCATGTGACTTTTTGTTAAACATTGGTAATAGGTAAGGTGTTTTTTGACCCACGACAATGTGAGCGGGAAGTGCGCAAGAATTTAGTATTGGGGTTTTAAGCCTACGCAATGTGACCTAGGCATCTAGTCGGAACTTGGGCAATGGACCAGGCCGTTCCGGGGGCCAGTTTCTCCCACTAGAATTTCCTTTCCCTACAGGCATAACCCTAGGCAAATGCGGGATGGTTATTAAGATTAAGTTAGGATTAAGTTCAGTATTAGAATAATGACTGTCAAGTAAAGAACTGTCGAGTACCTGTACATAAGCCCCTGAATAACTTACAGCCTAAAAGAATCTTAAAACACGAAACAAAATTATTATTTGAAAATAATTTAGGCAATAGATTGTTAAAATGCAATAGTACAGAGAATAGTGGAGTATAAAAAAAATCATTAAGAAATTAATAAAGATACGCTTTTATCAATGAACTGAAAAAAATAAAATAATTATATTTCCGAAATAATGGCTAAAAGTGGAAGTCAACAATAGTGTATGTTGTAATTCACCATCAAATACTTCAGTGACTCCCGCTTTTATCCATTATTAATGAAATATAATTATTTTCTTCTTTTTAGATCATAGATAAAAGTGTATCTATATAAATTTTTTTGTAATTATTGCATTTATAACTTTTTAGTCCTACTTTTTAGTGAGAAAAGTGTAAAGATTTCTATTACTTACTGAGCAACTAATACAAATAATTTATTTCACTTTTGACCTCGCTGTTGACATTTCTAAATTCTTTAATCAAACAACAGCAGTAGCGTACTTATGAAATATAGCATGCATTATGTGGGGTTATGCATGTAATATACAGGCTTGGGGCTGCTCGAGCAGCTCAAATATACAAGGCGGCTGCTTCTCACGTTTCTTATAATTTTGTTTGGCGGCACTGGCTTTATTAAAAAACCATTATTTTCAATTTATTAGTGAACAATGAAAAATGATGTTTCATTGCAATGTTTTTGCATAACATTGCATTGTTATCGATAGTAAGCATTCCTAACTGGAAAAAAACTTTCTTATATTTTTTTTATCTAGCATGCTGAAATATTGATGATTAGAGAAACAAACATTGTAAGTAATTAAAAATTTGCATGAAATTTGTAAAATTTCGATCTAAGAAATTATAGTTTTTCCTTGAAGTATTTTACGTAGAATTATTGTGATAAATTAAGAAAATATTAAACATTCAAGATTTTAGAATCTTTATCTACAGGACCGTGAGTTTATATACGTTTTCACCAGCGTTTTCATAATAGTCGGTGGGAAATACTGATATCCCTTATAAACATTATAAAAAATCTTATACGCAAATCATGCGGGACAATTTCGGCACTCGAGTGATGGACACACACGTGGCCGATGCCGGCCACTCGTGCCAACATATGGCTTTTTGTCCCCAGCAACTCCAGTTTCTCGTGCGCGTCAATCATTACTCGTGCAAAAAATCCATAAATTTTAACAGCCAATAATTTTTTTGTAACGACCTTTTAATAATCCTGTGACGTACGATAGCATATAGCTACACGTCCGCCCGCCCTTCCCTAGCCAAGGGCCCTCTCAGACGGGGCAGTACATGGTAGGCAAAGGGAAAGGGAGTCAGGAGAAGGAAGAGAGACTAGACCCGACGCTCGAGAGAAGCAGACGTATCCGCTTCGGTTCGCGACTCACACTTGGCTCTTCCCTCGGTCTCTAATTAAATAAAGAACTATTAACCTCACTCACTGTGCATCTATTTCTCGATCACCATACCGAACGTAATTCCACGTAACAGTAATTTTGGTACCAGAAGTGGGATCGGTCGAGGAATTTTTTTTTTCAATTTTTCTTTTTTGGAAGTGCACATAGCGCAGCGACGTGAATTAAAAAGTGAGTGCGAGTGAAATAGAAAAAAGTAGAGCCACTTAAAATTGGAAGGCTGAAAAAGTGATTAGTTGTGGAAAGACGGTAATCGTGAAGAAAAAAAGAGAAGTTAAAACAGACCAGGGACCACGTGGAAATGAGTCAGCGAGGTAAACTTAGGACAACCAGAGTTGCAGCTTTATCATCAGCTGCCGAGAGCAAAAGAGCAGGAAAGAACATCCCGGAACACCCGTACAACGAAGCCAGAGACAAGGATTGAGGGAAAGAATGCAGATCGGCGCACTCATATTCATAATCTGGACGGCAGAAACCTGGTAAATGAAAATATATTGTTACATTTTTCCCCCATGAACCACGGGATATATGACGAAGAGGTACTTATAGAATAAACCGAAAAACAAACCCTTATACTAATCCTGCATGAAGAACGCATAAATGCATACGTATATATTATGTATCAGTAGGCTTGCAGGATAAGATAATCGGCTGCGCCAATAGCATTATTACTATAAATATAACAAATAAAGACTAGCGCAGCGTCCCTAATTGACAACAAACGCGGAAAAAACCTCTATTTTGAGGTTATTTGATATAGAGCCACGCATAAAAAAAAAAAATTTTTAATAAGTTAAGCAGGAAAATTCCGCTGCTCACAGCCCCGAATACTATTTGAGAGAAAAAAAAAAGTTTGAGAAAACGCGGGTGAAACGGTAAGGTAACGCATAGCATAAATACGCAGCGACCACAAGAAAAACAAGAAAAACAAGATCATAAAAATAAGAACGGAGTGCGATATCCGACCTATAAATCTAGGCACTACACTAAAAGTGGACACTGGGTAATAAAAGAGGTTAGTCGGCAAAAGGAAACTCTTATTCTACAATAACTCGAAATGGCGACCGTGGGACAAAGCACTGACTCGCGCGGACAGGGCTCGGCAAAATTCTTGGCCAAAGAAGAAATTTCAACGCATCAAATAGGCGAAGCGGAAAACAGGGAACAAACACACTTGGGGATAACAGACGAAGGTTACGACAAAGACATATTAGGGCAGGACAACAGGACGACAACGGACGAGAGACATAAGAAGGCAGGAATATTCATGAACAGGGTACAGGGACTTTTCCCATGGGAATCAAAAAACAAAGGCCCCACAATACTCGAAAACAAATATAACGGCGGCATAACACACACACTTAGACAACTCATTGACCCCGATAACGCGAACCCAATAGAGATACTCTTAGACGATCGAACTTTCGATGAAGAGGAGATATAACGAGCACACTGTCGAGGGAGAACATGCGAAACCTGCAATTATTGATGAACAGGTCAACCGCACGGACGGCGTTTGAAACTAGACAACATGTTACGAGAGACCTGGCGACCTCGGCACAAACGATACAAGACGGATTATCAAATAGGAGAAATAATGACGCAGGGGGAAAATAGCCGCGATCCACGAGTAGGGACCGCTACGCAATAAAGGGAGGGGCTACGGGGGATACTGACAACTGCATCATATAGAGAGGTCAGATTCGACGAGGCATATGAAGACGAGGACGGATACTTAAGGATACTACACGACGATAGACACTTGAGACCGACAGCCCCACTGCACCCCCAATCCCGAGAAAGCAATAACCAAGCGAGAGAGCATGACTCTACCCGTCGATATAACGAATACAATTCGGCCTGCTTCCCCTCCCCGAATGCGTGGCCAATCGCAAGATCACAACAGAACGCACTAACATCACTTAGCCATTTATCAGGAATGATACCTGTGTTTAACGGAGATCCGATAAAACTACCACTTTTTAAGCAAATAGTGAGAACCGTGGGTCAGAGCAAAAAGGGCTGACTACGAAAAATTTTTCCTGGAGACACTAGTTAATAGATTGCGGGGACGAGCAGCGGCCCAATTTGCCACATGCATAACGCAATACAACACAATAGAAGACTTTCTATACGAGATGCCAGAAACTTATAGTGGTTTGGAGCAAGTAGACACGCTCATAGCAAACCTCAAGGTTATTCGACAGTACGAACATGAAGTGTCGAAAACTATACAGGAATTATACAATAGAATATTAATGACGTACGATGCAAACTCAGACTTGACCAGAGAGGGGAAGCACAGAAATAAAATGCATATGGAAAAAGAGACAATAAAACAACTAATAAATAATCTTTGTCACCCACTCGATTACAAAGTACTGAGCACCTACCCGAGATCACTGCGACAGGCCTCAGTAACGGCACAGAGAATTGAAAACGAGCACAGACTCCGTGATCTGGTGCATCCAAGAAACAGGGCACACGTACGACTTGCATAAAGCCTGCCGCTTGCTGTAAACGACGAATTGACATACCCCTTGGCAACCGTGACAATAGGAGAGGATAACCGCTTAAAAAATGATACAATATATCTATACTGTAACAGACACGGTACACACCAAACGAGGGACTGCTACAAGTTGCTATCAGACGCGAAAAACGGAAAAATGAACACCTTAGATGAGAGAACACAGATAACACAAGCCTA